>JAFFST010045081.1:70444-113333 GCA_022414735.1 Noturus placidus | reverse complement strand
TGAGGCCTGAAACGTGGCAAAAGGTCGAACAGTTCAAGGGGGTCGAATACTTTCGCAAGGCACTGTATAAGCTCTAGCTCTTAGGAGATGCAAGGCATTTTTTAACTAAAAGTGTCAGCTTGGGAGCGCTGCTCCATCAGTCACCATAGACACTTCCCATACCAGCTGGGAGTGTAGTGTGGTACCAAAGGGACACAAGTTCTTATTAAGTGCAACAACATTCCTCATAACAATCAGATACACAAATACACCAGGGTGGCACAATGCTCTCTATGGCTTGCATAAAGACCCATCAGGTTGACATACCCACGGTTATGTGGTTATGCAGCAGACACATTGTCAACACAGCTTATATGCCTGGTAGAGTGGCATCTGCACCCAGAAATGGTGTTCAATATCTGGAAATGGTGTGACAAAGCACAGAAAGACCCCATTCCCAATGTCACATCAATCTTTTGTAGACTGACAGCTGCTGAGACAGGAGTGTCCGGGTGATTCTCAGTCTCTGGTGTTCACAGACCCACAGATACAGTACATCACTGAGAACTTTTAAAGGAGATTTGTTGATGAATGACCAGTTTAATCAGAAACATATGATATTGTTTGCCATAAATATAAACCTATCTTGCACATCAACTCTATCTTGCACTCTGATCACAATGAACCAAGAGCGATGATAAACCAAGAATAGATTGTAGACTACAGTGGCATTTAACTCAGCTGAGTGAGAAATCATTTCATCTAAATCCCTTAAACTCCCTGGATCCATCTGTGGGTCCAGACCTACATTCCTCTTTCATAGCTGCATACCTTGTCTAACAGTTTCACAATAGTTATAGAATAACTCATAGTTACTGAATGATACAGGTTAAGATACATTTTACATCATGTTGTTTATATAGGTTCTTATGGTACCCTGTGTACCATTAAATACTCAATCATCAACTGCATTATTATGCAGAATATAGCACTACAACTGATCCAGCACTAGCTCTAACGAGGACTTTATGTTCATATTGCAAGCTTTAATCTCTCATAGTGTCATTGAATTGTTTGAAATCCTGTATGTACCACAAAACTGCAGTTATCTTCATAAAAAACATATTTAGCCTACAAATATTAGCCTGTTTCTGGACCTACTTTTGATACACACATCAGTCTTAGCATAATTTGACAACATGTAAAATTGCACCCATGTACCAACCTACTAAAATCTAGACTTCCTGAGCAACTTCCTGGACTTCCTGGGCTGTGTACTAATCCTAAACTGTATACAACACTCACCCACAAATGTTTTGTCAAACATTATGTCAGCCATATCATTAAGTTTGCTGACGACACCACCAACAATGATGAGACTGCCTACAGAGAGGAAGTGAGTAGCTCACACTGTGACAGTAAAAACAGTGAGCAACTTAAAATTCCTTGGAGTTCACATCACCGACAACTGCTCATTGTCCCTCAACACATTATTAGTGAAGAAGGCACAGCAGTACATCTTCCTCCTAAGAAGAATGAAGGGGGCTGAGATGTGCACGCCCATCCTCAACGGTTCCTACAGATGCATAATAGAAAACATACTGATCTGTAGCATCGCCGTCTGGTACAGAAACTGTACAGTGTAGCTCAGTGGTTAAGACATTGGACATCTGATTGGTAGGTCATGAGCCTTGGAGCAATATTCTTAACCCTGAACTGCTCAGTTGTATACAGTACAATGAGATCAACGTAAGTGGCTCTGGATAAGGGCATCTGCCAAATGCCATAAATGTAAATGTAATGCTTCTTCTCAAACAGGAAAGCACTGCAAAAGGTGGCGAAGTCTATCACTGGGTTTTCTTGCAATTCGAGGACATCCACACAAAGCAGTGTATAAGGAAGGATCCCTCTGATCCATCCCAAGGACTGTTCACGCTCCTCCCATCTGGAAGAAGGCTATGAAGTATGCAGAATACCATTCACAATACCATTAGACCTCTAAACCTGATGGCCATTTCATTTTATTTCAATCTGCTACCCTAGTATATCCACCGCTCTCATCCACCTTGGGGGGGGGGGGGGTTTGCTGTATGTCTACAAACTCCATATGTGCAAGTCACTTTACAAGTTCATACTGCTGTTCAGGACTGTTTACAGGACCGTAACTTATCGAAATACTACTATGTCTATTGTGTAGTTTAGTATTTACCGTAATGTTTATTGTGTAGTTTATAGTTTACTGCAAAGTCTGTTGTCTGTGTTTATTGTATTTATTGACTTTGCACTGTCACTGTGTTTATTTATCCTCTTGCCTGTCACTGTTTCATCTTATGTGTAGCACTGTGATTCTGGGGGAACTATATTTTGTTCATGGCATTACATCTGACTTTGAGAGGAATGAAAATAAAGCCCACTAGATCAAATTACTCAATGCTCAATGCATAAGAACATAGTTTTACATATTACCATGTGTTTCGATTCTTGTTTCTGTATATGTACCCCTAAATGCTTCACTATGGGTATTTACATTATGTTTTGTTATACTTAGAGTCTTAAGGCACCCGATATTAAAGCCATAACACTACAGCTTGTCCTCAATTAGTTTATATTAAGCTCATACTACAAGCTTTAGTGGCTGCAGTCTTATACCATGCTTATCAAATCCTCAGTTGTTGCTGAACGAAAAACTCTTGAGTAATGTTTTGTTCTTGAGCTTTACAGATCCAGTAATGTGAGCATGAGGACTGCTGAGGAGAAAGGTTTTGTAACTGAAGTGCACTCGCTATGACTTTACCATCTCACCTCACCACTCCAGCCCCACTGAGAACTGCATGACTCAGAGCATAGGCACAAGAGTCTCCGTTAGAAGATTTCAATACACACACAGGGGACCAAACCCGACCCTGAATTTCACGCCTTGCATTTCATCCAAAACATTTTTGTTTTTCCAGGTAAACCAATTCCATTTCACAATGCAGATACTCTTCTTTGAAGCATATTCGGTGGCTGTATAGATGCTTGGAAATGTCAGTATTACCCATGCGCTCATCACATGCTGGATGAAGCTAATTGGATAAGCATGCAAAGTTAGGCGTTAAATTGCTTCTTTTTTGCAGGGGATGAACTTCTCTTTTTAGGAGAGAAAAAAAATGGATCCAGCAAGTGCACACAATTACATGAGTCATGAATTTAATGTTTTCTTCCCACTCACTCTCTAAATGACCACAGAGCTAGATGTGACCTCAGAGAGTGTGGACCAGCATGATTAAAAAGCTGGAGTGAAGAGTCCGCCACTTCACAGTGCTGTCTTTACAACTGCAGCACACTGATAAGATTGGCCAGGTCTACTCACTGAATCAACACTACACCTTTTTGTGTTGTCTCTACTCCACGCTTCATTTGTTTTTCCTTGTCACTGTCATCCTTTGGCAGGTTGAGCCTTTGTCCAAAGCCCAAGGTAATAATTAATTATGAGTCAGATAATGAGTCAGGCCTCTGTTTGGCAATTGTGGCCAACCGTGGTTGTCTTTCCATGACTTTGGTTCGTTGTCACATAATGTTTCACTTCTTTTCTTCCTTTTGTTTAGCTGTTTCTATAACTTAGAGCCATCGATCACTACTCGTGGTTTCTGGCAGCAGGGCGAGAGCCGAAGCGTGAAGTCATCTGCTTCGTCACTTTTTGCGTATAGTTCAAAAAAGATAAGCTGCCGCATCATCCTTGCCGCCTCTGACTTTTTTTTTCTTTTTTATGGATGTGAAAATGCTTTAGGCTAAAAAGGAGAGCAAGACAGCGTCTTATCTTTAAAGAGAGGAAACAAGAAAGAGAGGAAAAAAGAGAAATATACTAGAGTGAAATATTGGTAGAACAAGTTGTAGGAATGCGAAGGAGATGGAGAGAGGGATCTGGTGGAATGCATAAAAGGAGGGTAGGAAATTGGCCGTGTGGTATAATATGTTTGGAGAGAAAAAAGGGGGGAAAGCAAGCTGGCTGGAGACATGGAGTGCATGTTTTGGACTGAATGGAGGGAGAAAGGTAAAGGGGAGACGGTTGGGGAGGATGGAGAGACAGAGGGAGGGGTGGTGATCCTCGGGGCTGGATGACTCACTTCTCTGCAGCCGGCATGTGCGTCACTGG
The DNA here is from genome assembly GCA_022414735.1 of Noturus placidus. Lineage (NCBI taxonomy): Eukaryota > Metazoa > Chordata > Actinopteri > Siluriformes > Ictaluridae > Noturus > Noturus placidus. The sequence goes on along the minus strand of JAFFST010045081.1, from coordinate 109,219 downwards.
CGCACGGCTGGAGGAGGAGATAGTGGAGAGGTCTGCACATTTAATTACAACCTGCCAATTTATATACAGTGTACACACGCACACATCTCTCTCTCTCTCTCCCTCTCTCTCTATCTCTGTCTTTCTATCACTAATGCCAACATATGATAATGTATATTCAAAGACTAAACAATCTCACGTCTGTAAACATGGACATTCCCAAAGCGTTTTTTTTTTTTTTTGTTGTTGTTGGGTTGTTTTTTTTTGTAGATCTGAAATATTTAAATTGTTTTTTATTAATCGTTGCTTATACATGACACATAGGAATTTGCAAGGAATTAAACAATTCCCTCTGATAAATTTCATATACTATAGCACAAAGGATGCAGCAGTCTAGGGGGATTGCAGAATTTGGTCTCTTATTTCAAGTAAAAAAGGAAATAAATAAAATACTGGTCTTTAGCAAAGCTTTCACTTTAATTTGCAGGGTACACTGGCTAGATGCGAATGTGATTAGGAGTAGAGTGGTGTGAATGCAGGTCATATGCTGAGTGCTCCTGGTTTAAACTACGCCATTCACAGAATACTATGCCACTGACAGAGTACTACATATCATTCATTAAACAGTGAATGTGTCTGACACTGGGAGTTTCTGTAGAGGGTGGAAACACTTGCATTTTAGACCACAAGCTATACACTTAACCCATTCATGTCATGACTACTTAGCTCGCAACCTCTTTATTTCTGTTCTAGTTGTTCTCACTGCACCAGTCCCCTTGAGCAGCAGTTTTCCTGTGAGTGCTGCAAGCCATACACGGCAGACAATAGCTGCAATCAGCCGCCCTTCCGGGAGCCGCAGGCTCTGATCCGGCTTCCTCCACACAAAGATGAGAGCAATTTAGGCAAACAACAGCATTCCAAGGAAAGCATTATGAGGCTGCGTGCAGCGCCAATGATTGGCCAGTGCTGTTGCGAGCTCTCATAAAAAGCACAAGTGTAAAACAGGGCACGCCGCCATCTCGCTTCAGCTCCAACATGGCTGCTTCTGCCTCAGCAGTCGAATTGGACGTACTCCGTGTTAAAAACATCAACAAAAATACAACACAGGACAAGGCTCATCTTTTCTTTGAGACTGCTCTGATCATAGCCAAAAACCAGTCACCATCAATCCTAACGTAATGTCGAACAACGCTCACATACCTACAGTCTATAGGATTTGTTCAAATGAGCTGTGACACAAACAAACATCTGCAGTGGCTATGCGCTTTTGAAGAAGGCAGAAATACAGCACTACTGTATGAGTCAGGCCTTTTGTGACATCACAAACAGCTTGCCATTTTCACGCTCGAGCTGCACTCATTTTCAATCAAATGGCTTTGAAACGCTTGACTGATCAGCCTCAGCTGCAGAAGAGACACTGCATTTTCTCGCCTTTTGGAATTATTTGAGATAGACCACCTAAAGTCAAGGGAGTGAATAATAAAGCCTATTACATATAATACTCCTCCTGCTGTGCTGTAGAGCTTTACTATCCAGCTTGTCAGATAACCCGATACACTCGCGGAATGTATTTTTATTTAATGTGCTCATTTCAGAATTCATGAGCGACCTCACCATTTGTTTTGACGTTCCCACCACCCTGCAAAGGGGCTGACACTGTAAATAGCGTCTCTGTTTCGGGCTGCAATAACAGCAATAATAATGAGGCATGAGAGGATATGATGAATGGTCAAAACCAACAAACAGTCTGATAAAGGAAGAGTAATGGCAATGGAGGAATGGAGGTGCAGACAGAGAGATGGATGGATATGAGCAGGTGACAAATGAAGAAAGTGCAAAGGGGAGAGCAGGTTGGGAAACGGAGAGAGAATTAGGCACACAAAAGCAATGATTGATGGGAAAGTGACGTTAAATAACAGGGAGGGTGAAAGGGAAACGGTGGCATTTGCAATAAATCTGATTTTTGCTGCTGCTCTGCCACTATGTGCTCACTCACTACGAATCAAACATGTTCTATGGTCCCCTCTGACATCAACACAATGATGCGATGGTTGTTGTTGTTTTTTTTTTTTATCTTGAAAATGGACACTGTGGCAGATTTGGTGTAACACCATGAGAAATCCTAATAAAGTTCTTTAGAATGCTTCTCTTTCTGTAATTAGAGGCACAACAATGAAGAGCCAAAGAGAAACAGGGGCAGAGAGAAATACAGTGTATGCAGACAGATAGAAAGAGATGGACAATCACAATCGTGTACAATAGCATGTATATATATATATACACTGCTTGCGTAAAGACAAATGGACTGCTTAAATGCTTTGCACCACAAGAGCCGTTTTTGCAGTAGTTGGAGTTCATCTGGCGACACTGCAATTCCATTACATTCTTCATTACATTCTTACCAGTGCACATTTATTTTCCGGTTTTCCATTTCTCTCCTTTTTTTTGCACTCACACACACACACACACACACACATCCCTTTTTCAGCTGCTTAAGGCACTTTGATACAAGGTGGCAAAATGTTGAGGTTACAGTGTTCAAAGGATGAAAAGGGATGAGTGTCAGAAAACCTCAGAAGAATTTACCACATTATCACTCTCTCAGACACTCAATCTCTCTCACACACACACACACACACACACACACACACACACACAAATACACACTGGTCTTTCTATCTTTGTGAGGACCTTCTACGGACATAATAATTAATGCAGCTAATTAACGCCATGTCTATACATAAATCTGACTCTAAGCATAACCACAGTAACCAAAAGAAATTTTTACTCTTTCATTTTGTTTGTTTATTTGTGTTTTAATTTAAAAAAAAGCTTTTTAAATAAATAAATGACAGTTTTTCTCATGGGGAATGTCCCCTCAAGTCCACATTAAGATATTAACACACACGTATACAGAAGTTAACATTGTAAAGGGGAAAATGTCAAAAGTCTGTACGAAACAGAATGATCATAAGGAAAAGGTCACAATAAAGGACTCACTTATACCAGCTGTCCTCTACATTAACACAACTCCTACGAGCAAAGGTCTCCCAAAGGGAGATCAAACACAATCAAAAACAAAAGAACATACCAAATGAATAGTCACATGAATGATATTCAGTCGATAGAAATGAGCAAGCACCTACACACACATCTAACAAATCCCTGCCTACACACAAAACTACCTCTATTATTATAATAAGCTCAAATGGTTTTATCCTGCCCTTTCTCCTTACAATGAATGGCTAATGGTGTGGTGCGAGGCAGCTGCAGGCTGGTAGACTATCTCTGCCCATTGCTGCAGCATGGATTACTCTTCTCCAATCTACATTTGCAGTCTTTGAGCAACACAATGCCAGCGACCATAATTAGAATACAGATAAAGCCCAGTTTCTGGCTACATTAAAGCATCGAAAGGGGATTTTCCTGCTACAAATCCTTTTTCAATTTAAGCCTGGGCTTAATCTGTGTCCACATTAGAAAAAAACTCTAGTGTTTATCTGAACAATGAAAACAGTGCTTCATTTGAGCTGTGCTCCATCCTCCTGAGTTTATAGATGTGGACTTCATTGTCTGTCAGAACCACCACGTCTCACAAATGAGATTCGTACATTTATTGCTATATGCCTAAACATTGCTTTATAACCTTGTAACTTTATGTATGGGAGCTGTGCAAATATTTGAAACACAGTGACAGGATGACTGAACTAATCCTTTTTAAAACCATGCTCGATAAATGAAAAGGGCCCACTGTGATGTTTATCATCAGACAGAGAGGGTGCCGTGTGGCTCAGTAGATATACTAAAGGTCAGACATAGTAATAATGATGGCAATCTCTTGCTAACTAAACATTTCACTCATGTATTTACTTCATGTGCTTAATCTTGCTGTACTAGAGTTATTCATTGCTTATATCCCTTTCACTCTTTTCATTCTTTCTTTCTTTCTCCACCTGTCCCATGTCCTTGAATGGAAATAAGCTCAATTTATCTCATTGCTAATGGCCGATGTGCCCACCACCCTACACCTTAAAGCACTCAATCTATTCCTTCACTTTAAGGCAGTAATTGTGCAGGGAAAATTTGCACACTAAACCCCCCACTTTTTAACAATTAAAACCATTTTACTCATACAATACAGCTTTTAATTACTATACACCAGGAGGGTGATGGAGGACTCTACAGAGCAGCTGGTGATGATGTGAAAAAGCATTTTGAAGTGCTTAAAAGGAGCTTGGGAGGGGGGGGGGTAGTAAGTTTCACATAATAAATATTTAAAGTATTTATAAATCAGAGTTAAAACGTGATCATCTTATTTTACTGACTCACATGGATAACTATCTTTCATCTGTCATGCATTATGTTATTTTCCCTATTATGTAAACATAACTGTTCTCATAGCATAGCATGATACTAGTTTATTCATTCTAAATGTATTATGCATGGAGTTTTTCTTTCAGATCACTGTGGTCTCTACAGGGTGTCCCAAAAGTCTCCATATATAGGGGAAATTAACACCTTTTAGCAAAATGTATTCCAAATTTTTATGTTTATTCATTTAGCATTCCACGTTCACGAAAGAGGTGGGTCTTTAGCCGATTTTTGAAGATAGTGATAGATTCTGCTGTCTGGATTGAGGTTAGACGTTCATTCCACCACTGAGGGACAGTTAGTTTGAAGGTTATGGAAAGGGACCTCATGCCTCGCTTGGTAGGCACTACCAGGCATTGGTCATTAACTGATCGCAGGTTGCGTGAGGGAGCGTAAAGGAGAGTGTTGAGGTAGAGCGGTACTCTTCCATATTATGTTATATATATTTTTTCAGATAGCCTTTAAGAGTGCCTTTGAGAAAATAAGAATGTACTGAAATCATTCTCATGGCTGGATCTCCTGTTTCCTGTTAAACTCCATTGCAACCTTAGCTCCAGCTTCCTAGCTGTCAGAAGGTTGCAGTGGAGTTTAATGGGAAACATGGCAAGCACATCACACACAACAGTGTAACCAAACTTATTAACAAATTCAAAAAGACTGGGAGTGTTGTGGACAAACTGAGTAGTGGACGACCATGAACATGTATTTTGTATTGTATATAAACTACATACAGTATATAAACTAAATTCAGCACTGTGAAAATGTATTTGATTTCTTCTGTTTTTGTGTAACCCCAATTCTGAAAAAGTTGGGACATTATGGAAAATGCTGATGAAAACAAAGAGGAATGATTTCTAAACCTACTTTGACTTGTATTTCAACAAAAAAACATGTAAAGCCAAGGTATTTGATGTTTTGCCCAATCAACTGCATAGTTTTTTGTAGTTTTTTTTAGTTTATTTTGAAATTGATGCATGCAACACGTTCCAAAAAAGTTGGGACAGGGGCAATTTAGGACTAATAGCGATGTGACAATCTGATATAAGAAGGTGATGTGAAATAGGTGAGGCAATCGTTTAATCATAGTATATAAGCAGCCTCCAAAAAAGCAAGGATGGGTCGAGGCTCACCAATCAGCCAACAGATGCATTAGCAAATAATCCAACACTTTGAGAACAACATTCCCCAAAGACAAATCGGTAGGACTTTGGGCATTTCACCTTCTACAGTGCACAATATAATTAAAATATTCAAAGGAATTCAGTCAAATATCAGTGCATTATGGGCAAGGCCGAAAACCATTTCTGAATGCACATTGTCTCCGACCCCTCAGACGTCACTGTCTTAAAAACCATGATGAGTCTGTAATGGATTTCCTGACATGGGCTCGAGAATACTTTGGTAAACCTTTATCAGTCAACACCATTCACCACTGCATCCACAGAGGAAAGTTAAGGCTTTACTATGCAAAGCAGAAGCCATAGATCAACACTGTTCAGAAGCGCTGCTGACTTCTCTGGTCTCGGTCTCATCTGAGATGGACAGTAGCACAGTGGAATCATGTTTTGTGGACCAACATGTCAATATCAAACATTGTCAAACATTGGACAAATCAGCCGTAGTGTTCTCCGGGCCAAACAGGAAAACCGTCCAAACTGTTATCAGCGTCAGGTCCAAAAGCCAACGTCTGTCATGGTATGAGGTGTGTCAGTTCCCATGGCATGGGTAATTTGCACATCTGTGAGGGCATCGTTAATGCAGAAATATATTTACACATTTGGGAGCAACATATGCTGCCATCCAGAGCAGGACAAAGCCAAACCACATTCAGAACACATCCTGACCTGTCTCTGATTGAGAATGTGAGGTGCATTATGAAGTGCAAAATAAGGCAACGAAGGCCCCGTACAGTCTCGCAGCTGAAGAAATGCATAATGGATGAATGGGGGAAACTTCCGCTTGCTAAACTAAAAAAAAATGGTGTCTTCAGTACCCAAAAGCTTAATAAGTGTTATTAAAAGAAAAGTTGATGTTACACAGTGGTAAATAGTCGACTGTTAAATAGAACTTTTTCAACAGCATGAGGTCTTACCTAATAACACACTATACCAAAGTTGAAAGAAATTTCAGAAATGATGAAGGAGATGATGATTGAAATACATCAGTCTGGGAAGGGTTACAAATCTATTTCAAAGGCTCTGGGACTCCAAAGAACCACAGTGCCATTATCCATTATCTCCAATTGGAAAATCTCTGCACAGTAGTAAACCTACCCAGAAGTGGCTGACCTTCCAAAATTCCTCCAAGAGCACAACAACTACTCCTTAAGCAAGTCACAAAAGAGATAAGGACAACATCAAAGGAACTACAGTCCTCTCTTGCATTAATAAAGGTCACTGTTCATGACTCTATGACACTATTAGAAAAACACTGGGTAAAAATGGCATCCAAGGTTGAGAGCAAGGTGAAAACCTCTGCTAACCCAGAAGAACATTAAGGCTCATCTGAATTTTGTCAAAACACACCTTGATGATCCTCAAACCTTTTGGGAGACTGTTCTGTGGACTGATGAATCAAAAGTGGAACTGTTTGGTAGACAGGAGTGCTGTTACATTTGGCATAAACCAAACACAGAATTCCACAAAAATGGTGCTATTGCTAAAATCCATTATAATCGATTTGATTATTTAGTGTAGTGCTGAACCCATCAATTAATTCAATGCCTTTATTTGATATATTCTGGTTATGAGACACGAGAGCCAAGGACAAGTCCAATTTGATCAACAATACAAAGCACTTTTCAAAGTTTAAATGAAATGTATTATTAAATTGTCATGCAACCGGTTTCACACTTCAGTTCCTTCACAGAGCTTTTTATTTGTCACATTACCTGCTGAACAGCCATGCCAGTTTTAATTCTTGATTTATGGATCTTAGAGTAAGTTCTGTTCTGACTTTTGTCCCAGACGTTCAAACAATTTGTACCTGAAGACAAAGAAGAATGTCATGAGACAGTTTTAATTTAAATACCATTGAAAAACAATAGTAGAGTGCACAAGCATTACCGTGCATGGTGCATGAGTCACGGAAGCTCAATGATGAAAATTGGTTTTAGGCACTAAACAAATATAAGAGTTTAGAACGACAAGATTTGGAGAACTTGTGTGTTTATCTGTTTAGCTCTGGAAGATACAAATGTGGACAAATTAAAGAAGAAGAAAAAAGAGAAGAGCTCCAATGTCAAATCCTTGGCATTGGTTCTGGAGAAATACTAGATAGATGAACTCTATTCTTCCCTGACTGTTTTTTTTTTTTAAATAATGTTGGTGGAGAATGCCGTTTAACACATCAGTCCAAAAAATAGGTGTCCAGTTGGGTTGAGATGTAGTGACTGAAGGCATATAATTTACATACACTCCCATCAGGATAGAAATGTTCCATGATGTAATGAATTGAGTCTTAGATAAACCATAACAAACACACGTGTAATAGGTAAACAAAGTCAATGTCACTGAACCCGGAAGTGCGCACTGTTGTGCCTCGGGCTTTAGGGCAAACTGTGTGTTCCAGCGCTTTGCATGAGGTGTTATCGTGACAGAACCCTCCCTCAATTCAAGGGCACTACACCTGGAGTGCCCAAAAAACACACCTTCCAAAAACAGTCCTGGCCCTCTGGGCGAAATGGTCTCACGACCCCTCAGGTCATGAAGCAGGCACTGTCAGACAAATAGCAGATTCCTCGATGAGCAGGTTTGCCAGGGTCGCTAGGCAAGACCCATGTCATCAGCTTCAGACAGATGCTTGCCTTGGTGAGCCCTTTTGTCGACCTTTCTTGAATGTGGAGCGAAGTCTTCAGGAGCGACGTCCATATAGGACCCTGGCCAAGTGACGTCTAAGCCACAGCAGGGAAACAAAGTGAAGTTCTTGGCCGCAACATCCTCATCTGGATAGGGATGCTGAGCAGCATCCTCAATTGAGCCAGGCTGCTGGGCGTCGTTCTAAATCGACTCTGCAGGTAGAACATTTTCGACATCCAATAACATAACAGGGTTGGAGACATGACATAAACCTTAACAAATACATGCGTAATACATAAACAAATTCAATGTCACTGAATCCCTGTTGCGCCTCGGTCTTCAGGGCACGCTGCGTGCTCCAGCACCTTGTGCAAGGGGAAATTGTGACACATACAGTAATAGGATAAAGGTGATCAGTCAGAATAACTTTGCATTAATTTGTAGTGACTCATGTCTATACAGGGACAAGTGGACAAAAAATAAAACATGCCAGCAAAATCCAAAATGCCCCCACAGCTGTTTTTCCACCTGCCTGTATATATACACAATACTTTTGGTCCTGCATAGAAATTTGCCTACATATACTCTGTAAAAGGAGCCATGCTGAATCGCTATCATCATACGCGAAATCAAATGCGACTTACAGTTGGTCAAGTTGCCAAAACTGAGAAGAAACTCTACATGAGGGACGATAAAATAATTGCATTGCAACAGAGTTGAAAACAGAGATGCACACATATAGAGCACACTGTCCATTTGTTCTACACACACTCCCCAGGCTACCACAACATCTCCACATTGCGTGTAAATGCAGCTGATAGTCCTGCCATGTAAGCGACAGTCCAGGCAGGAGCGACATGGGAAGTTGGTTATTATTGTTATCATCATAACTATTATCATTATCAGCCTCGGCAGCAGCAGGTACCCTTCATCTGGGAGTGATGCGTCATACGCCTGGGTCGAAATCGTGAAGTGCCAGGAAGCAACCTGCACTGAATGTAGAATACAAAAATGGTTGGGGGGGAGGTTGGGGGGCTTGAATCAGTCTGACACGCTTTCAATTTCTCCCTCTCCACCCCTCCTGCTCACTCTTTCTTTCGCCTTTCTGCTCAATTTTCTTTTTTAGTCACAAAAATATGTTTCCTTTGCTTGCCCTGTCCCAATCTTTTTCCATTTCTGCCACACCACCATTGATGTAGGTCACTTTCATATGTTTCATTTTTCACTGCATGTCTTTTCTGATGTTTTTACAATTCCTTTCTCATCTGCGCACCATCTCACGGACATATACACACACGCCCCACTCGCAAAGTCTCCACGTCACACATCATCACCACATTGCTACGAGACTGCAACATCACTGCGTATCACTTTTCCCACTAGCTGTGGGATGCATGTCTTTCCATTTTCGGAGACAAAGGAATGGTACCTTTCGCTCTGTCAGAAACGCCCCCTTGCCATTCCTCCCCCACTATGCAAAATCTGAACCCCCACAAAGCGTTTATCCACGTTTTCCAGAAGCTGACATCTCTTATCTCCCCTTGGCAAAATACAGCGCAGCTAAAAACAATTTTCCTCTTATTTGTCTTGTTATTACGGACCCCTCCTACTCCCCCATCCCACTGCCTGCAGCTCAGCACAAAGACTGTCACAGTGCATTAACCCGTCAGATTGCAACGGCAACTGGATGCTGCCATCAAGTAGCTTTTGTGACCTCCTGCTCGAGTAACTCCATATTTCCACAAAAAGAGACTTTACAATGCAATCCATTTGAGAATTACAAGCATTTTAATAAATCCACATGGTCTCTTGTCATTGTCATTTTATACACAAAAGTCTATGTACTATGGCAAAACAAAAGCTGTGGTTAAGTACAATAAAATATTAATGAAATCTGTGTTTTAATTTCTCCCCATCTCTAACATGGATCATTTTCAGTATGGCTAACTGCAACTCATGTGTTGCATAAAAAATGCAGGCACCTGCTTTTTTTTTTTTAAGGAAAAGGCTCAATTGCTTACTCCAGTTTTGTAAACAGTCTACATGACTGGGCACTTAAGGCAGCATGACTGATGTGGGAGGTAAGGCAAAGGGCTCATTTTTTTCCAGGGTTAACCGGGTTAAGCAAAATTTTGTCAAATGTGCTTCAGATTAATCCTAGTTAATCTTGTTTCTTTCTCCCTTTCTAATCCCATCTAATCTCAGAATATTATCTAGAGAGCTGTTAGATCATTTTTACTGCTACCTATCAAACCATAAAAAGGAGTGATCCCGGTAATGAGGACTTCATTCAACCGATTTATTACAATGTCCAAAGATATTAAAAATACCATACACTATAATGACCTGCAAGGCGATTATAGCAGTGTAGACACAATGATGCAAACTGGTGTGATTAAGATCGCTACAAATGGGTCATATTTCTTAAATCAGAAACCTGCCATACATACACTTTTAAAATGGGAATTTGTTGTGCATTCGGATATAGAGGAACAGATTTCATTGAAAGGGTAAAGATTAATGAAGTGCTTTTATAATAATGTTTTAAGTACCATAATACATATGTATTACAAGAGCCGAAAGCAGATATGATTTCCATTTAGTGCTAGAATAATAAACATAGAAAAGAGTATGCCTTAAGGATGAAGCTTTAATCTATTGTACCTAGACATTTTGCTGAAGCCTTTCTTGAAAACCTAAAAAACTAAAATGCTTTGTATTTGAAGGATTTTGATACTGAGACTCTAGGTTGCTCCATTAGAGGCCACCGGGTGCTGTGGTGTGTGGACAATTAGCAAGGAAGGACAATGAAGGTTATCAGCCATCCTACCTTAGAATAAGTTACAAATAAACATCTCCTATTCCATTGTATATACACTCACTGAGCACTTTATTAGGAACACTATACTAATACTCGGTCAGGCCTCCATTTACTCTCAGAACAGCCTCAACTCCTTGTGGCATGGATTCCACAAGCTGTTGAAAACATTCCTTTGAGATTATGGTCCATTTTGATATGCTTGTATCACACAATTCCTGCAGATTTCCAAGGTGCTCTTTCATGCTGAGAATCTCGTGTTCTACCACATCCCAAAGGTGTTCTATTGGATTCAGAACTGGTGACTGGGAAGACCACTGAAGAAAATTGAACTCACTGTTATGTTCATGAAACCAGTTTTAGACTTTTGCTTTGTGACATGGTCTATTATCTTGCTGGAATTAACCATTAGAAAATAGGTCAATTCTGGTCACGAAAGGATGCACATGGTCAGCAACAATACTCAAGTAGGCTGTGGCATTCAAACAATGATTGATTAGTATTAATAAGCCCGAAGTGTGTCAAGAAAACATTTCCCATATGATTACATCACCACCACCAGCCTGAACTGTTGCACAAGGCCGGTTGGGTTCATGGATTCATGCTGTTGGTGCCAAATCCTGATTCTCCTTATCTGAGTGCTTCAGGAGAAATCGAAATTCATCATACAAGGCGACGTTTAACAAGTCTTCAACTGTTCCGCCTGTGCCCACTGCAACTTAGCTTTCTGTTCTTGGATGATAGAAATGGAACCCGATAGATGTCCTTCTGCTGTTGTAGCCCATCTGCCTCAAGGTTCAACATGTTGATCATTATAAAATGCTTTTATACTCACCACAGTTGTACAGAGTGCTTATCTGAGTTATTGTAGCCTTTCTGTCAGCTCAAACCAGTCTGGCCATCCTCTGTTGACCTCTTTCAACAACTAGGTGTTTCTGTTTGCAGAACTGAAGCTCAGTGTATGTTTTTTATTGCCCCATTCTGAGTAAACTCTAGAGCCTGTTGTGTGTGAAAATCGTAGGAAATCAGCAGTTATAAAAATACTCAAACCAGCCCGTCTGGCAGCAACAATCATGCCATGGTCAAAATAACTGATATCACGTTTTTTCCCCATTCTTATGGTTGATGTAATTTTTCTCCTTGCATATTATGTATCACATATCTCATAGCGTAAACAATTTCTTAATTATAAATGGAAACTGGAAAAAGACTAGTGGTGAACCTATGCCCACTTTAGCGTTGGTGTGGTGAACTCAATGTGGTCTTCTACTGTTATAGCCTATCTCCTGAAGTTTCAGCGTGTTGTGCATTCCGGGATGTTTTTAAGAGGTTATTTGAGTTCCTGTTGCCATCCTGTCAGCTCGAACCGGTCTGACCTTTCTCCTCTGACCTCTCTCATCAACAAGGCCTTTTTGCCAACACAACTTCTGATGACTTCATGTTTTTTTGTGTTTCACACCATTCTGTGTAAACTTTAGAGACTGTTGTGCATGAATCTCTGCCAAGATCAGCAGTTTCCAAAATGCTCAAATTTGGCAAATTCACTTAGTCCCATTCTGATGTTTGATGTGAACATTGTCCAGGGGCAAAGGGAGCCAGAATGGTCCCACACTAGCTAAATAAGTAACTTGGAGAGGGTAGAAATTTGTGCTTTCTGCTTGTATTGCAGCAGGAACCAAACTTGCTGTCATCAAAGTGTGATTATTACACAGACAGCAAGAGTTTATGACCAAAATCATATTCTCCGTATTTACAATTCTCAGTGAAATGAAATGCTCATCATTTGTTAGTATACTTCCCTGTGATTCAGAAGCAAGGATGTTCTGGTTGCTGAAAATAACAAACACACACATTGTCCATCTGTCTAACACCTTCATTCATCTTCTAATATTACCAACATTAAAAGCCACTGTTTGGGAATAACTTTCCAAAAATGAACAGTTTTTCCTCCTTTTTTCCCATGGTTAAGTTCTGCATCCTCCCTGTATATCACTGAGCTGAATTTACTTCAGGTGAGATCAGTTCACATCCTGAATATGCCTCAAAATATTAGTTTGATGCTTATCTAACCTCACAATTATTTTAAATAGATTGCAATGTCTGTAAAATGACACTGTGACTCAAACACATGCACAACACACACACACACACACACACACACACACACACACATACACACACACTGATTTCATTATTGAAAGTAACCACAAATGCACAAAATTTACTTGGCTGTTTTTTTTTCTATTTCAATGATTATTAAAATGATTACTGACCTCATTACATGGAATATAAATTTTATTCAGATTGACCTCAGTTACTATATTCCGATGAAGGCTGCATGTAATCTTAGCTAATGAGGGACAGGAATGTAAACACTCAAAAATCACTTCAAGTTGAATTGAACAGTTCTCCTGGGGCAACTGTCTATGTTTAAATAAGTAAACTTGTAATAATAATTGCAATGATCGTGTCTTTATCTTTTCATGCGGCTGGATCAGTCAAGCTATTATGAACTTTCAGTAGACTTCAGTAGACTTCACTCCTTGAACTTTCAGTAGACTTCAGTGCAATCAATCACAAAACTCTTTTGTCAATCCACATGAGTCTTGGAATTTGTGACAGATCATACAAACAAGGTTTGTATCTTACCTGGAGGGACAGCCATATCAGGTGACATAGAGGGGGATCCACGTCTTCCCCATGCAGACGTTCCACTGGTTTCCCCACAAAGCTCAGTGATGAGTCTTCTTCTGTTCTGCCTCTATGCCCACTCTATTGGTGAAGTCATATCCTCACATGGGTTTCATACCATTGCTATGCTGATGGCCCTCAACTCATCCTCTCTTTCCCTCCTTCAGACACATCTCAGAATGTTTAGCAGATATCTTGTCATGGGTTGCATCTCATCAACTGAAGATTCTACTACAACTGAGCTGCTGTACATCCCTGGAGCTTTATCCCCATGTGAAGATCTTGTGATCTCTCTGGGCAACTCTCTGATCTCACTGTCTGTCACTGCATTACCCTTGGGCAACCAACTGTCCGTCTCACCTGGGAAACTGACTCGCTTTTACCAGCATTCTTTTGGTAGCAACAAAGAACCCTTGAAGAAATATTTTTCTAAGAGTGCAATTCTGAATGACGGCACATCCGAAATGTTGGACCTTCTAGGGTAGTCAAGCAGGGAGTGTTTCAGTAGATCCATTGTCTTCAGTGCATATGCAGGAATAGACTCATCTCTCTTCTGTCCAGATTTTTTCAATTAAGACACATGAAAGAATGTATCTCCTTTACAGAAAGAAAGAACAGACCAAACAAGTTAGAGCATGAGTTGTCTTTTGTTATTAAGAGATTTATTATTTGTTTTATTGCTAATACTGATTTTATTGAGTCAAAATGGGCCACGAAATTTCTGAAAGAAATGTTCCTGATTTAAACATGAAAAAAGGAAACCACTGGAGCTGTGTCTGAATTGTTCACTATTTACTATATTGACTGTTGTAAACAGAACACTAAATAGAGCAGCAGTGAGGGAGACAGTGGACCAAATTCAGATAACACTCACTAATAAGCACTCTGGAAACACACCTGGTATAACTAGTTCTCCCATAATCAATCAGAAATGTCTTAGTCAAATTAAAGAAGTACAGTATCTCACAAAAGTTAGTACACCCTCACATTTTTGTAAATATTTGATTAAAAATTTTCATGTGACAACACTGATGAAATGACACTTTGCTACAATGTAAAGTAGTGAGTGTACAGCTTGTGTAACAGTGTAAATTTACTGTCCCCTCAAAATAACTCAACACACAGTCATTAATATCTAAATCGCTGGCAACAAAGGTGAGTACACCCCTAAGTGAAAATGTCCAAATTGGGCCCAAAGTGTCAATATTTTGTGTGGCCACCATTATTTTCCAGCACGCCTTAACCTTCTTGGGCATGGAGTTTACCAGAGCTTCACAGGTTGCCACCGGAGTCCTCTTCCACTCCTCCATGACAACATCACAGAGCTGGTGGATGTTAGAGACCTTCCATTTGAGGATGCCCCACAGATGCTCAATAGGGTTTAAGTCTGGAGACATGCTTGGCCAGTCCATCACCTTCACCCTCAACTTCTTTAGCAAGGCAGTGGTTGTCTTGGAGGTGTGTTTGGGGTCATTATCATGCTGGAATACTGCATACTGATCATGCTCTGCTTCAGTATGTCACAGTACATGTTGGCATTCATGGTTCCCTCAATGAACTGTAGTTCAGTCCAGTGCCAGCAGCACTCATGCAGCCCTGAATGCCAACATGTACTGTGACATACTGAAGCAGAGCATGATCAGCACGACTCCAGTGACAACCTGTGAAGCTCTGGTGAACTCCATGCCCAAGAGGGTTAAGGCAGTACTGGAAAATAATGGTGGCTACACAAAATATTGACACTTTGGGCCCAATTTGGACATTTTCACTTAGGGGTGTACTCACTTTTGTTGCCAGCAGTTTAGACATTAATGGCTGTGTGTTGAGTTATTTTGAGAGGACAGCAAATTTACACTGTTACACAAGCTGTACACTCACTACTTTACATTGTAGCAAAGTGTCATTTCTTCAGCGTTGACACATGAGGGGTGTACTAACTTTTGTGAGATACTGAATTAAAGGTGATTATCTGTATTAAATACAATAAATTTATATGCAGAGTTGGTTGTTCCAGTATCCGTCCTGACATATAAATATCAAGCTGTAAAACCCAAAGTATTGTGGTTTTGGTGAGGAAGCCACATACATCAGTTGTACACTGGATTTACGGTATTAATATAGTGAGCTATACAGGGAATATAAATAATCCTCAGAAAATTTACACACCACCACATTTCGAACACTGCACTCAATAATGCAATGTATTGTAAATAGGGAAAAATTCAGGAACAGCATAAGATTATTGGATATTAACAGATAAAAAGTATACTGTAATGTAGCATTCCTGTGGACTTTCATTTAAAAAAAAAAAATTAAATGACTCATACTCATGAATGTGACTCATCGAGATTTCCAGTGTTAATCAGTCTATCCAGTCCTGGAGCATCACAAATTAAACAGCAGGCGCACACAGTGAAGTAACCGTGTTGGTAGTGTTTAGTAAAATCTTCCTCTCTAGCTCAATCACCTCTATCATCGGATCTCACCCGCAGGCCTTCAACCACCACATGACTCCATCAGACATTACAGCCATCTGCCACGTAAAGCATCTCACCTCCATCAACTCTCAACACCAAGCTTAATGTTACTCACACATTGTCACGCTTGTTAAAATCAAATGGCAAACACATTTGTCACTTGAACTGCATATACGTCTTCGGGGAAAATAAACAGATCTTTAATGTGTTAGCTTATCTTAAGGCTGATATGCTGCAGGTTCTTGGTTTCCTTCTTTAGCTGTTAACCACTGCTACAGTGCACTTGGAAAACAGTGACTACAAAGTCACTGGGTAAAAGCTTTTGCTTCAGACATCCTGAAATTTGTGTATCCTCTGTACCTCTTCTGCAAAACATAAACATTAAAAATAGAGAGAGAAGAAAGTATAAATAAGTGAGCTTGCAGAAATACGTGAGTCTGTGACTTCAGCATGCTAGACATTAATGATTTATGCTCTTTGCTGGTTTAATAAAAAATAAAAACATTTGTATCAAGCCCCAGATTGTGTACGCCAATTGTGCCATTGTAATTTATACCCCATAAATTTAGGGTGTATTCATAGGAATGCACTAACTTAGTAGTTAGTAGTAACTTAGTTAGTAGCACTAACTTCATTCATAAAACTGAATTTGGTAACACTTTAGAATAGGGATCCGTCAGTAACGATTAACTACACAGGAAGAAATTAATAACATAATATTAACACTCAGGGGCGCACGGTGGCTTAGTGGTTACCACGTTCGCCTCACACCTCCAGGGTCCAGGGTTCGAGCCCCGCCGGGGAGTTTGCATGTTCTCCCCGTGCGTCGGGGGTTTCCTCCGGGTACTCCGGTTTCCTCCCCCAGTCCAAAGACATGCATGTTAGGCTGATTGGCGTGTCTAAAGTGTCCGTAGTGTATGAAAGGGTGTGTGAGTGTGTATGTGATTGTGCCCTGCGCTGGACTGGCACCCTGTCCAGGGTGTACCCCGCCTTGTGCCCGATGCCTCCTGGGATAGGCTCCAGGTTCCCCGTGACCCTGAAAAGGAGTAAGCGGTTGAAGATGGATGGATGGATATTAACACTCAAGTATCTATTAACTAACTAGAAGCTCTGATTAACAAATTAGTAAGTATTAGCACACAGATGAACACGGTAGTTCACTATTAGATAATCAATAACTAATTTGGTTACTGCACAAAACCTTGGGGTAACCACGGACAATCATCTGTCCTTTTCCTCTCACATTCTTAATCTGACACGCTCATGTCGATTTCTCCTTTACAACATCAGAAGGATTTGTCCATTTCTATCCATACAAGCCACTCTGGTTCAGTGTCTTGTCATTTCGAGACTGGATTACTGCAACTGACTCCTGGCAGATATGCCTCTGAGCGCTATTCAACCTCTGCAACTGATCCAGAATGCAGCTGCACGACTGGTTTTCAACCTTACTAACTTCTCCCACAACACCACATTACTACGCTCCCTTTACTGGCTTCCTGTAGCTGCCCGCATCAGATATAAAACATTAATGCTTGCCTACAAAGTCAAAAATGGACAAGCACCCACTTACCGCAAAGGACTTCACACCCCGCACTATCCCACGCTCCCTCCGATCCTCCAGCACCGCTCGAGTGGGCCCACCATCTCTCAGAGTCCAAGGAAGGCATGCATCAAGACCCTTCTCTATTCTGGCACCGAGGTGGTGGAATGAACTTCCCCTAGATGTCCGAACAGCTGAGTCACTGGCTGCCTTCAAACCATGTCTAAAGACCTACCTCTTCCTAAAGTACTTAAATTGGCACTTTTCATTTAAAACAATTGTCAGTGTTTTCTTATTATATTACCTCCAACAGAGTTTTAAGACTAATGGTATTTTTAGTCTGTGACCTAGTGAACCAGTATCAGATGTATTTAAGCATTTTTGGCCGAAACAATCACAAACAAAACAAAAAACTCTGCGAAATCCTCTTGTTTTATTGTTTAATAAAAATGTTACATTTTGTCAAGATGTCTTTACTGGAATAATTAGTTTCACGGTGTATCACTAATTCCAGGCTACTACTTCACTGTTTTATATAATGCTCTATAAAGTGCACTTACACTAAGTCTCTTCTATCTAATAATATTACTGGTCTTAGTACTCTGAGGGAAAATCCTTGGATAATTTCTGAGGTGTGGTGTGAGAAAAAGTAATAAATAAAAGGAAGTAAACTTCAGTCTGTATTAGTGACAGAAATTCTCGGCATGTCCAACCATATCTTACATGTAACTGCTGATACACTTGGAACAGATTAAAAGTGGAAACAAAAACAAGTTTAAAAGTGATAAGACAGAAATAGTTAGTCCACATCATAGCTGTGTTGTTTAGAAAAAGAAAATAAAACAGTATGAGAGCTTGGGACAGTTTAAGGGTCAAAGTTCTTAGTTAGTGATTCATTATTCAGACGCCGTGGTGACGACAGCGTGCGTTTCATTTGTACTCAGCCCCCAAAATGGCGCTTTATACCCAAATATGTGCCAGTGTTTCAGAAGGCAGAAGAATTTAAATAGCAGCAATCTCCGGTTTGACTCGTTTGTGTGTGTGTGTGTGTGTGTGTGTGTGTGTGTGTGTGTGTGTGTGTGTGTGTGTGTGTGTTCTTGTACTTCTGTTCAGACTTCGAAGATGAATGGGTCGGGGAAACTCCGCGTGGCTGTAGTTGGAGCAGGGGCAGCGGGATTATGTGCAGCTCGTCACGTCCTGTCTCGAGCCGAATTGTTCGAGCCGCCCCAGGTGTTCGAGCAGAGCGCGCGCGTGGGAGGCACGTGGTACTACGAGGAGCGCGTGGGCACTTCTGAGGACGGCCGGCCGATCCACGGCAGCATGTACAGAGACCTGAGGTGGCGTAGCACTCTGTCCGCACGCGCACGGCTTTCTAGAAAGGCTTTAAATGACTTAAAGAAGTACATTCACTTGTCACTTTGTCAGGTTCTACCACACAGAGGCACGTCCCTGCTTTAAAAACATCCAGTTTGGTCAGATCAACTGTAGTTTAACAAATCACCTTTACCTGATATTTTAATTTCCTTCCTGGGGACACTCTAAAATGCTTAACGTAAAAAACCCCCGCATAATACCTGTAAAAACACTGATAGGATCACTGTAATGCATTAAGCCACGTTAAGCATTTCATTTATAATGGTTTTCTAGGGGGAGAAAACGCTTAATGTACAAATATTATATTTCCACATAGATGGTGGTGCCGTTGTCTTGGCAGTAGACAGTGTTTATGACAAGAACAATGTGAGAGAAAAAAGTTTTTCCCTGCTCATTGTTGTAGTACACTAAGCCATGTGAAGTGTTTTTGACGTAAAATATTTTAGAAAGTCCTTCTTAGGGTTGTGTTATTAAAAGGGAACTAGTCTATGGTTAAGAATTAGCAGTAGTTCAGAAGAGGATCCATCCATCAGAGGATAGGGGCGAAAGGACCACTGACCAAATGTTTGGGTGTTGGACCATTTTTAGTGACGCTGGCATTGTAGTGACAATTGTTAGTATGGCACTCTTAAGTGCCAGTGTATACCATGGCAACACCAAATAGGATGTGACTGAGAGAGACATGCGGTGCCAACCCATTGCAGGGGACAATCACACACACACTCATACACTACTGACAATTTAGAAATGCCAATCAGAATGCCTATAATACATGTTTTTGGACTGGGGAGGAGGCCGAAAGACACACCTGACACACAGGGAGAACATGTAAACTCCACTTATATACAGTTCAAAACCTAACCGCCAACCCCTGAGGCACGAGGCAAACATGCTAACCACTAATTTTACAGTCATTAATTTTATCTACAATGTTCAGCTATATGGTGTATAAATGGTGCCTCATAAAATGTCTAATGAGTCCAGATATAAGGTAGATGTACCTAATAAAGTCACTACTGAGTAATAGTATTAAGTGAATGTGAATGGTCATAAAATAATCACAAAGGCATTTCACCTCTCATCCAAGGGTTTGATGATGTGAACTTCATTCACGTTCGCTTACTGTAATTGGACCATATTGATCATGGCAATGATGGATGCTCGTTTGTGTAAATATCCCATTTAGTGCTGTGTGCTATGATTTTGTGTCTCTCAACATGTTCTCTGTTTTCAGAACCAACCTGCCTAAAGAGGTCATGATGTTTCCTGATTTTCCCTTTGACTCCCATTTGCCCTCTTTTCTGACCCACTGGGATGTTCAGCAGTATTTAGAGACATACTGCAAGAGTCATGATGTCACGCCACACATTAAGGTTTTCAAACAGAGATCATCATGTCATTGTTATTTCCAAGCATATTTTACAAACTGTAAAATACTATATTCAACATATTTAACATATTGTACAAAGTATCTCATTTTCTGTGTCCAGAGAATGTGTCAAGTGCAGCAATGTTCATTAGATTTTCAAACAGTGTCAACTTCACTGAACACTGTCTGAAAACACTGCCATAGAGACAGTAGCAGGAAACACAGCCAATCAGATGTGCACATAGGCCGATGAGGAGGGGCTTGTAAATGTCCTTTGGTATTAGTGAGTAATGTTTTTGTGTTGGAGGCTAAAGTAATGCTTGTGATGGCCCTGTCTCCCTCTCCCCGTCAGTTCAACACTATGGTGGAAGAGGTGAAACCCATCTCCATGGAGACAGATGAAGGAGGGGCCGTGAGGTGGGAGGTAATTTCGCGTGGCATGCACGGAGGACATAACACACAGACATTCGACTCTGTGTTCATCTGCAGTGGGTGAGGAACGCCATTTCTGCTCTTGAGACACACAAAAATCAACTTGTACTCCATATGAAGTTGATCCATTGGTGCCATTTTGTTAAGATGTATTTTATTTCCTTAAAAGAGGTTTAGGTTTTTTAGTTAAATTCTATACCTTGAACTGATTTCACCATTGCTGCTAGAATATGACTGAGCACGGGTTAAACCATTCATGAAGAATAGGTGTGAAAGAAGCTACAAGGAGAAAAGAGCAACAGACTTCTAGGCATGACTCATGTGTTCCTTCCTTTTCTAGTCATTATTCTGCGCCCCATTTGCCCCCCATTCCAGGAATAGAGCATTTTAAAGGTGCGGCAAATGTTCGGTGGTAAGAACAAACATGACCCTGAAAGTGCAAACCATTACGCTCATACTCTCTTACCATATTGCTCTCTGTTGATTTTTCCCGCTCTAGTATTTGCTCTCTTTTGCTTGTGTGTCCTTTCTCAGGAAAGGTGATGCACAGCCACTGTTATCGCTGCCCAGAGCCTTTTGCCCATCAGTCTGTTGTGGTCTTGGGTGCGGGACCATCTGGGGTTGACATCTCATTTGAGCTGGCTCAAGCTAAAGCCCAGGTAAAATAAGCATCTAATACACAGTGATAATGTTCCAACTTAAAAACGGTATGTGACAAACTCATTCGTGTCCTTATTTTTAGTTAAATTTATCTAAAATTTTAGTTTGTCTATATTATATAAAGGAGCTGGTTGACAAAGTTAAGAAAACTAAAAAACCTGATGGCTTTCTTATGTGTTAGACAGTGCTCCCCACCACCATCATCAAAACACCCATTGAGAGAATATCGGGTGTTCCTCCCCCCAGTACAATATATAATTGTAATTGTAGAATTTAAGCCAAGGTACATCATCAGCTGTACATCATCAGCATCATCAGTACGTTTCTGCTGTTCTGTTGGCTGGTGGTGGCCCAACACCTTACTAAGACACTTTATGTTGGTTTGTTCTTTGTCACCTGTCTGTAGTTAGGATATGTAATTGACTGGTCAGCATGTAATGATTATTCAGTACTCACATATAATGTGCCTTTTTTTTTAATCAGCTGCATGTGGCTGTCAGCAATATTAATGGTAAGTAGAGACCGACATATTCCCTCACTGTTTCGTTATCTCCATCTCTAGGTGATTTTGAGCCATAATAAGCCAGCCCTGCCATTTTCTTTGCCTCTGGAAATCAAGCAGGCACCTCCTGTAGTGAAGGTGCTGGACGATGGCTCTCTGTTCTTCCAGGATGCTTCAGTGGCCCACGCTCAAGTTCTTCTGCTTTGCACTGGATACAAATACCAATTCCCATTCCTCTGCCCAAAACAGCTTGGCCTGGAGGTGCAGCACCACCTACTGGCTCCTCTTTACAAGTACCTGGTGCTTCCAGCCTTTCCCTCACTCTTTTTTATAGGCGTGTGCACAGTCATCTGCCCTTTTCTTCACTTCCATTATCAGGAAAGTATCTAGATGATGTGTTCTCGGTGGTATAAGCAGCAAGAGTTCTCATGCTTTTTTGTCTAATTGTCTCTTTGTTTTATCTTTCCCTCAGATCCAGTTTGCGCTTGCAGTTCTTGACGGCACTGTGCAGTTGCCCTCACGTGAGTTGATGGACGAGGATGCAGAGAGAGAGAGGCAAAGAAAGACACAGATGGGTGTTCACCTCCTAAAAATGGATTCTGATCAGTGGGATTACTATGTGAGTCTGGCAAAAACAGCAGGGTTGCCCCCTCCAAATCCAGTTATACAGAGTCTCTATGAAGAAGTAGCGAGACAACGACAGGCAAACCCTCAAGCCTACAGAGAACTGAACTACAAATTGGTTAATACCACTGAGTGGCAGCTTCTCAATGCACCATCTGAACAAACTGATAATATTTAGCTAGCAGTAAATCAAGGAAAATGCACCTCTCACCAGTCAACCGAAGCTTTCCATCACTTGCAATCAAATCAATTATTCATCTGATTTATCTCAACTGATTAAACAGAACTATTTTCTGTTATATGCCATAAACATATTTCCTAATCAATTTTAATTGTAGAACTAATACCCTTTCATTGAAGCAAACAAAACAAACATGGGTAGGGCCCCTGGATGTTCAGAACAGACTGAATATTTTCAGAAACATGGCACAACCTACACTGCAAGTTCACTGGCAGTGAACTTGATTGAATATTTCTAGGTATTCAATACTAGAATTATTAAAAATCTTCATAGACATTAAAGGACCAAGAGAATGTGATACTAGTCTCATGCATGTGATCTTTTCACTACTGACCGGATTAACCTATTAGAGATGCTGTATTTATGAAGGAGATTTTGTAACACTAAATCTGTCTGTAGCATTCTGAATTTATTCTGTAAACTTCCACATTAAAGGAAATCATGAACTAAATGTATACTTTTTAGGTAAAGTATAGTAAATGTGTGATGGATATCCTATAACAATAAAGATATTATGCCAAAAATAAAATGTTTTACTGACATGAGCAAGTAGGAGTTAATAAATATTCAGGTAAATTGGGGAATCAGGTCAATCAAGACACTATAAAAGAGCAGCATTTATTTTCTGGCTTTATAAGCGAAAATGTATTTTTGTTACTAAGCCCTTGCTGTTGTCATCAAACAGGAAGTTGATGCCGAAAAGCATATGGTAGGAACATGTGCGTTGGCTACTTTTTCTTATAAGGTTATAAAATTGTCATGACACAAATATGTGTAATATGTATATTACACATATTTATGATGCATGTATGGATACAAAATAAGCATTAAATTAGTTCAAATCATGTACATATGTATATAATGACTAATTGAATGACCACACATAGATAATTTGGAGAGTTTTCCAAAGAAGTAAGTATGCAGAGGTGTTTGTTTTTGTTTTGTTTTTACTTGGGACACAGTGTTCATTTAATTTTAGAGAATGACATCAACATTTTCTAAACTTCTGCTACTGCAATGTTACTTACCTTTAATTGGTTTCCCACTGTGATTTTTACTTAATCTGTTCATATTGAATTTAAAAAAAGATCAATTGTGATTTTGGAAAATGTTGTCATTAGTGTACAAAACGAATTGTAAAAAATATTTAGGCGTATTAACATGTTAAGATGTAGTTATTTTTTATTTAAGTTACTGTACAAATGCAGTACACAAATGAAGAACATACTGATTATATATTTGGAGATTTTTTCCAAATGCTGTTATTGAAATCTGATTTATTGATGCCACAACGAATGCTAGAAGTAAATTACAATTCCGAAACATACTGTCCCAAATGACCATTCGTCCCATTAAAATACTTGACAAGAATTTAAATGATCATATAACCATTTTCCTTTCACACGGAGATAGTTAACACCTTGAGGATTTCTCAAAGGTATCATATATCCAGGTATTGTGTTGTATTAATGGCAAGATAGCTCAGATAAAATAAAATTAAAAAGTCACTATATATATATATATATATATATATGTGTGTGTGTGTGTGTGTGTGATTGATATGTATTGTCACATAGTGTGTGTGTGTGTGTGTCACATAGTGTATTGTCACATATGTATTGTCACATAGCATTGTAATGTATTGTCACACATGTGTGTGTGTCACATAGTGTATTGTCACATATGTATTGTCACATAGTGTGTGTGTGTGTGATTGATATGTATTGCTGGTACTCTAGTACTGTAAGTAACACAGAGGCCAGATTTATGTGCTTGTGAATCAAGTCAGAAATATGTTCTAACTTAAAGCTGAGTATTATAACACACTAATATTTAGGCCAAACGCCATATGTCACCAGAGACTGAGCATTTGTTTAAGAAGATAATAAACACCCCTCTCCGCCTTTATCAACTATGCGAGTCATTTCTGAGTTTTTCCATCTGCTCTCAGGCGTCATCTCCGAACACGGTGAAATTGGACACCGCAGTTTCTTCCCTTCCCGGCCACCCCTTCCACTTATTACTCCAGAAACTCACTAAAGCTCATGGGCTGGTCGTACACTGCACACTTCAACGTGTCTAATGGGTTTTTTTTACTTGAGAAAAACTCAACTAAAAACACAAACAAACAAACAAACAAACAAACAAAACAACGCAGACGGAGCTTCTAAAGTTTAGCTCCAAACAAAACAGGGCCCCGATAGGATCTCGCGCGCGGGGCGGGGCGGGGCGGCGGGAAGTGTAAGACAGGGAGGGGGGTTTCCTCACAGTGGAGGAATGATTCACTAATAACACGCAATTAGTTGAACTCTGTGAATTTATCCGCTTCGATCAATTGTCAATTTTGGGCCGTAATGGAAGTTTATGTGTCAAGAAAAGCGCTGCGATAAGGAAAGGTAAGGAACTGACTTCAAATCATCCGCCCCCTTAGAAAAACAGACTGTGGCATGTGTGGTAGGGTCCTCAGAACTTTCTCTGGCTGCATACTGATTCTTTATTATTTAGGGAAAATGTCTGTCGCTGGCTTGCACATAAAGTTTTAAACTTTTTTTTTTTATCCTTTCAAAAAAACATTGAAACTATGACTTTATAAACTGTCACTGTAGGATTGTGTGTGTGAGAGCATGATCTCCAGTGTTACACTAACACCCTATAACTAAAATAAAGCCCAAGTGTTGAAGGTTCGCCCTCTGTTTTTACATTTGGGTATGTTGTCTGTTATATCAAAAGTCTGAATTGAAGATGCAGAGCCATTAAGATGATTAATGAAGTTACATGAGGTTTCATTTAAGCACAAAGGGTTTGTCTGAAATGACTTTGCCTCACTTGAGGAGCACATGGACGAGGAGGTGGACGACAGTGGGAAGGAAGAACAGAATGCTGATGACCCTGCTCTTCCTTGTGCCAGCCGTGTGGCACAGAACCAGCCTCAGCACCACCATGAGCCCTACACACAAGACCAGGACCTTCCCATCATGCACTGGGAGGACTTGAGTTTGCGAATTGCTGAGCTTGAGAAACAGGAGGAAGAGAGGAGGAAAAGAGCTGAGGTTTGAGCAACAATCATTGAGCTGTTGAAGATTTTGTAAATCCTACACTCTCTGCCGTTATTGTCTTGTCTTATTCTGTCTGTACCAATGTGAAACATTATCGAAGATAAAAAGCTACTGTAAAAAAAAAATGTTTTTTTTTTTTTTTTGTGACATTATTCCAGTCCATGGGTTTAACAGACCAAGAACCAGTGCCAGGAACCTGGCCTCATGTAAAGCACCAGTCACTTAACAGAAAGCAGTGGGAGGATGCAGGTGACCTTGGAGGACATCGTTTCCCATGCATTACATCTCGGTATGCCGAGACTGCTTTTTAGCCACATCCCAAAACATAGACCCAGGGTGTTCACAAAATTCTCTGGGTTCATAGTGATGTTGAGGGGTTCATAAGATTGTGATAGATTATGACTTTGTATTTAAAATGTGACAGAAGTGGTTGACTGAAAGAACTCTTTAATAGAATATGATAAACATTGTTTTCAGGCCACAGATTATTGTAGGACACAATTACAGTGGGGGGAAAAAGTGTTTGATCCCCTGCTGATTTTGTACGTTTGCCCACTGGCAAAGAAATGATCAGTGTATAATTTTAATGGTGGGTTTATTTGAACAGAGAGAGACAGAATAATAACAAGAAAATCCAGAAAAACGCACGTCAAAAATGTTATAAATTGATTTGCATTTTAATGCATAGACTGATCATTTCTTTGTCAGTGGGCAAACGTACAAAATCAGCAGGGGATCAAATACTTGTTCCCCCCACTGTAGGTAATTAGCTAAAATATATTCTTTGTGGCAAAAACAGGTTCATTTTAAAAAGCTTGTAAACTAGCTTAAAATGGACAGATATGAAAATAAATCTTTAATGAGCATATTAAGGTATAAAGGTTTTATTTAACAAGAAAAAAAAAAGAAAACAAAACATGGTAACCTGGCTACAAAACCAGACAAATACCTCAAATCAAAGATGGCCTATTTAAAATAATGTAAAAAAAATAAATAAATAGTTACAAATGTAATAATAAGAATACTTATATTATTATAAAACTGATATTCATATGTCACAAAAAGAAGTAAACATGCTACAATTCAGCATTTATTATATTTATAAAAAGGACTTACAGTGCCCTCCACTAATATTGGCACCATTGGAAAATATGAGCAAAGAAGCCTGTGAAAAATTGTCTTTATTGTTTAACCTTTAGATCTTTTGTTCAAAACATTCAGAAAAATACTCTGCTCTTGTGGATATCAAACAATTGCAAGCACAACACATGTTTATCCAAAACAGATCTCAGATATCTTTGTAAAATATAGGTGTGCAAAAATGATTGACATCCTTTTAGTCAATAATTTGTGCTCCCTTTGTCAAGATAACAGCTCTGACTCTTTTCCTATAATGCCTGATGATGTTGGAGAATACATGGCAAGGGACCTGAGACCATTCCTCCATATAGAATATCTCCAGATCCTTCCAATTTCGAGGTCCATGCTGTTGGATTCTTCTCTTCAGTTCATCCCACAGGTTTTTCTATGGGTTTCAAGTCAGGGGACTTTGATGTCCATGGCAGGACCTTGATTTTGTGGTCAGTAAACCATTTTTATGTTGATTTTGATTTCGAAGCTTTCTGGTAGAGGCAGTCAGGTTTTCATTTACTATCTGTTGATATTTGAAAGAGTCCATGATGCCATGTGCCCTAACAAAATATCCAAAAGACACTGAACCCTAAGTTGCCCCCAATGGCAAGCTAGCACCTTGCATGAAAGCTCTGCTACCATTGGTGTGTGAGTGTGCTCTCATTAGTAAGTCGCTTGTAAATGTAAAAATGATATTTCTGTAAAGCTGCTTTGAGACAATGTACCATTGTAAAACGCGCTATACAAATTGAAAAAAAAATCCAGGTTCTTAGGGAGAAAAAAAGCATTAAAGAACAATCGTCATATTTAACCATGGGCATGAGGTACTTTTCCATATGGCTACCTCTCTGTGTGCGCCAAAACCACTCTTTTGGT
Source organism: Noturus placidus (assembly GCA_022414735.1). Classification (NCBI taxonomy): domain Eukaryota; kingdom Metazoa; phylum Chordata; class Actinopteri; order Siluriformes; family Ictaluridae; genus Noturus; species Noturus placidus. The sequence goes on along the minus strand of JAFFST010045081.1, from coordinate 81,278 downwards.
TTTATATAACCATAGAACCCGATCCTGTTTGAAGTTCCAGTAGTGTCTGGTAAACTGAAAACGATTTAGTTTGATTTTAGATGAGAATAGAGGCTTTTTTTTTCCTGAAACCCTTCCAAACAAATTGTGACTTTCTGACCCCAAGACACAACTATCTTCTGCAATTCTCCAGCTGTGATCCTTGGAGATTTTTGGCCACTCAAACCATCTTCTTCACAGTATGTTGAGACAATATAGACTCATGTCCAATTTCAGGTTGATTCACAACATTTCCAGTTAACTTCCTAAATGATCATTTTCAATGCTTGTTCTATTTTCTTATAGCCACTTCCCATTTTGTGAAGGTAAACAACCTTTATCAGCACATCACAGCTATATTCCTTGGTTTTACCCATAGTTATGAATGATTAAGGGAATGTGGCTTATATGTTATCTCATATTTATACCCCTGTGAAACAGGAGGTCATGGTTGAGCAATTTCCTGTTCCTAGTCACCCAGGTGCACTAAAAAAAGTACAATATCAGTGGGGATATTCTTCAAATATACTTTTCTCATATTAATTAATAGGGGTGCCAATAATTATTGCACACCTATATTTAACAATGATTTTTTTTTTTATAAATCTGTGTTGTGTTTTTAACTGTTTGATATCCACGAGAGCAGAGTATTTTTGTGAATTGTTTTTTAAACAAAAGATCAAAGGGTTAAACAATAAAAATTTTCACACACTTCTTTTCTCATATTTACCAAGCATGCCAATATTACTGGAAGGCACTATAGCAGTAAGCAAAATCACAAAGAATACTTGAGGCAAGTAACAGGATCGAGGCAATCCTGCTTCCCAATGCAGCAAAGGTTAAAAAAAATATAAGCATAGACCAGAGAACTTTATTGATCCCCAAATGGAAATTTGGTAAACATCACTAGTGAATGACTTTATCATCTTTGATAATCTTTGTAACCCAGGTTTTAGGAAACATAATTTTGACAGATTTCATCACCACACTTAATCTATGTTTATAGGTTTAACACTCCTAAAAACCTACAGCTGTGTTTTATCAACGATAGTGAGAGCGATCAAGAGGGTGATGAAGGGGCATCCTTCAGAGAGGTGAACACAGCTCCAAAAATACCTTGCATTTAAAATGAACTGCTTTTCCTTTACTGCAATATATGTAATTACAGAATGGTATTATGATAATAGGATGTTTCTTTGGTTTCTCATGGCCAGAGGTCACATGATTCACAGGGACAGGGGCGACAATCTGCCGGCCTGAAACAGGAAGTGAGAGCAGCTCTGAGTGAGCTCCGAGATAAGCTTTGGGCTGAGCAGGGACGGAAACAGGTGCCTTAAACACATTCCAGCACAATATAATGCACTGTGATGTCATATCTGTGACTCATTCACTCTTTTGTGCTAGACTGTGTTTGTTCCTACATTGTTTTGGTGTGTTTTGATGATGCAGCAGCAGAGCCACAAGGACGTGAGCTTTAGGAGAAGAAAGCTTAGCCGCAGTGACCTGCAAACCTGCTCTGAGCTTCAGCTAAATGCTCTCAGGACTTCCCTCCATGAGGACATTCAGGGTTAGTCTATCCTCCTCTTTGTTGCATGGGCTTTAACTATGCATTTTATTTCTAAATACACAATGGTCAAGGTGGTAAGCATATGTTATAATGTGCAAAAATCTGTATTTGTGTTTAATTATTTAATCTTACAGATCTGAGCTCAGAATTAGTGAAGCATCTGGTGGTGAGGGACAATCTACAGACAAAGCAAGATGCCATGCTCCTGGACGTACAGGATATGACATCGCTGTGACGCACATCAATCTATAATTAGCCTTTATTATAAAATAGTCTGCCATATGATAGGCCTTTTTGGAATGATGACCCTATATTACACCAGCAATTTATTCTCTAATATATTTTTTGTTTTCTACTTTACACTAACAAAGCCATATGATCCTGTTTGTCTTGATGCGCTTTTTTGTGCTCTAAATATTGCTTACTATGTGAATGTAATTATTTTAGTCACAAGTTTTATTGTGAGAAACTGCATGTGTGAAAGAGTAGCTAAACACGCATGCTCTTCGTGTTTTCAACATTTGTTTTACATTACCATCTGTAAAAACTGTGAAAGCTCCTATTAAATGTACGTGTGATCAGTAATTGCTTCATGGAAGTAAGAACTGCATGTAATATAATATAGCATCTGCTAAATATGGGGCTTCACGTTGTAAAAACACTAACACAAACTTTAAGTATTTTTCTTAAAATTTGACAATTAATATAACTGAATAAATTTGTAACATTTACTTAACTCCTAAATGTGTGGGTGGTTTGCCAGCCTTTGTCATTTTTTGATAACTGTACACAAATATTTTTGCAGATACTATGCTGTCAGTGCTTTCAAATGCATTGAGCTACATGTAACAAAATTCACTGTTAACTACATCATGGTTATTTTGCCGATTACATATCTAAGGTCATTTTGTTAACTTAAAAAACAAAACAAAGAACGAATGAAGAGGGAGTAGGTTAGAGGTTGCAAGCAAACAATTGTATGACTTAATACAATTTATAGTTTATATTTAAAGCATATGGGATATTCTTATTTCTTCTGTTTCAATGTCTGTGTTTCCAAAGATTCATCCATCTATTTATTCATCCATTTTCTGTACCGCTTATTCTACACAGGGTTGTGGGTGAGCCTGGAACCTATCCCAGGGAACTTGGGGCACAAGGCGGGGGACACCATGGAGGGGTGCCATCCCATCACAGGATACAATCGCACACACACTCACACACTACGGCCAATTTGGAAATGCAAATCAGCCTACAACGCATTTCTTTGAACTGTGGGAGGAAGCTGGAGTACCCAGAAGAAACCTCCGAAGCACGGGGAGAACATGTGGAGTGGAGGTGGGAGGTGCGAGCCAAACATAAAACTTGCATAAAGTGCAAGTTTTGTTAAACATGTAGCCTATGCAAAACACGTAGCCTACCCAGTGTACTAACAGTTGCAAACGTTTTTATTTTTATTATTATTTAAGTTTTTTGTAATAACCTTTACCTTCCTTTTAATTCAAGAACCTTTAAACAAGAAGGAACTCTAACCTTGCATTCTTGGCAGGTGTCTGACTGAAGCTTTGCACTTGAAAAGTCAAGGAGGAACATGCTCTAACTTACAAGCTCCTGAAGATCCACTTGCTACCTCATAGCATGTCTACTGGAGTGAATGTCAGTGTCTAATAAACATGATCTCTCAGCCTTGCACCGCTTAGCTGCTCAGCCAAGCAAAGTAAAACATGGTCTGAGAGAGTGAGAGCAAGAGAAAGATCAGAATAACAAGCAGCACATATGGATAGGAAACTGCTTCTGTCTACAGCATAAAAAAACAAAAACAATAAAAAAGGTATTATAAAGTATATGTTGTATTTATGATGAGTTTAATGGCTGACCCTGAAAAGGAGTAAGCGGTTGAAGATGGATGGATGGATGGACAGATGGACAGTTTTCTTTGCAGCTAATCTGTTCTGAATTCTTATACTACACAGACATTTTTGTTTACACAACTTTGTAAACAAACCAAATATTCCTTGCTTCTCTTGCTATTTCTAAAGGGCCACACTGTATTGGGTTTCCTTTCAGCATTTCTGTCTGAATGAATAGATATTAATTATTTACCAAAGTGTACCTGTGAGACCACATGCAGTTGCAATGTAAGAACAGTGTCCATGTCACAAACACTCGATATTTAGACATTGGCGTCTGTCCTCGGCGGAACTGTGCCATTTAAATGTAGCTACAAAAACAGATTGAATGAATTGCTCATTTTCCAGATATGTAAGTATTTCCTGTTCAGTTTTCTATGGCAGATTAGGTCAGCAATTGAAGATCATTCAGATCTCAGGGGTTTGTTTTAATGCAAGTAATAAGAACCGTGAAGTATGAATGGAGAGTTTGAAGTAAAAGCCTGTTACTGATTGAAAGGTTAATAGACCGAGTAAGGCTGAATCAGCACAATAATTTGGTCAACATGAGTTTCCTTTAGAGGTACATGACAGTCAGGACAAATGCTTAACACGTAATGTGATGAGGACATTCGAGTACTACAGATGAAATCTTGAAACTCAAGACTAAAGCGTATCATTTAGAAAGTTAATTACTTAAATACCATGTTTGTTTATTTTAAAGACTCTGGATTTCATTCAGCACTGGGGAAAATCTGAGGATTTACTATCAAGCTACTCAAACACAGGAATATGCAATCAGGACTAATCATTAGCAGTGAGGGAGAAATGTAGGATGAAGCTCTGTATCTATGCAACAAACAGCTGATTACTCCTGCTTTCTCCAGCACCATGGCAGATGTTTTACTGGAGCGAGGCACAAACTCTAATTCCTCGAGTAACCAAACAGATTTCAGCTGCAGCAACGATGAGTCATACAAGTACGTCATCTTACCCCTGTGCTACTCTGTAACCTTCTTACTTAGTGTCGTCCTAAACTCGACTGTTCTCTTGCGCTCGTACCGTGGTTGTCGCCGATGGAATACCTCATTAATTTATATGGTTAACCTGGCATCCACGGACTTAATGTACAGCTTGTCTCTGCCACTTCTTGTGGCAAGTTATGTCATGCATGACCATTGGGTGTTTGGGGATTTTATGTGCAGGCTGGTACGCTTCCTTTTTTATTTTAACCTCTACTGCAGCATCCTTTTCCTCACCTGCATCTCTGTGCACCGCTACATGGGCATCTGCCACCCCATAAGAACCATCACGCTGGAGAGCAAGCGTGCTGCAAAGAGCACCTGCGCTATGGTCTGGGTCGTGGTGTTCCTGCTCACCTGTCCAATCTTTCGTTTTGCTCAAACTGGTGACATGCCCAGAGTAAATGGAACCACGGGACGTGGGCTAAACCAAGTGGACTCGAAGATGTATAAGAACTGCTTTGATGTTGCAACAGACACTGAGTTCTCCGAGTACGTTCCATATGGAATTGTTCTTCACCTTCTAGGCTTCTTTGTTCCCTTTACTGTCATTGCATGGTGTTACTCGCAAGTGGTTCGAACCATCTTTCAGACCTTGCACCCCCAACCATATGTGCAGGAGGTTCATGATAATGAAAGAGGCCCCACCAATCAGACCTCCATCTCCAGCTCTCAGCATGCACCATATATCAGCAGGCGCCGCAAGTCCATCAAAACAATCATTACCATCACTTTCTTGTTCGCACTGTGCTTCCTGCCATTCCATATCACCCGGACACTGTACCTCATTCTTAAACAGAGAAACGCAGAGTGCCACACCATGCACGCTATCTCTGTCTGCTACAAAGTCACTCGACCCCTGGCGTCATTCAATTCATGGCTCAATGCTCTGCTCTACTTCCTTACTGGGGACAATAGCATCTCTTGCTGTGGACTGAGAGAAACCAGTCATCACATACACCATGTCTCACCATCAAGGGCTCTTGAAGGACTGAAAAAGGAGGTGGTGGCTGAAAAGGGAGAACAGGGTGAAAAACATACAAACCACAATCAAAACAGAGACTCCAAACCCTCAGGAATCACAAAGCGGACTGTGAAAATTACCAAATCCTGTGCATGGTGGTTTTCCTATGAACTGTCTGTGTCTGAATAATACTGCTCCTGTATTTATTTTCTTAACTTTCTATTGAAAGAAAGTTTATCATATTCGTATTCAAATTCTTTGTCCTGATGTAGTTATATTTTATCACCTTACATGGCTATTTTATTTACCAGGCTGGAACAAGAACTTTATTTTTTCATCCTGCATTGAGCCATTCTAATCTGGTGACAATTTTTCATTATTGTGGTAATGCTGAGATGGCTTTAACTTAAACTGCTTATTAATTTGCTTTCCATTAATTATTTATTAAATGATTGTTTGCAACTAAAGCATTACAATGACTGATTTTTACATTCCTCTTCCTTAATTAATACAAGACCTACAATGGCTGTTAGCAAATGTAGTGTAATGAGATTGATTAATATATAATACCAGGTCAATAAATGAAAAGAAAACAGGAAGCAATGTTACTAATTCACAGCCCGTGACAATGTATGGTATTAATAGTTAAACTCTTTCCTGTCCGGATCTAAGCATAACCCATTAGTATTACTGAAGCAGGGTGCCTTGTCATGTCACAGTCATGTGAAAAAATAAGTCCTCATGGAAATGGTTGGCTTTTTTGACATATTTGGGCACGTGGGACTGATCTGTTGTTTTTTTGATCAGTTAAATTGTGAAAATTACTACAAAATGTCAATTTTATGTGTCATTGGATATAGTGTATCAGCTTTATTAATAGGCACTGTTTAAAGATGATCAAATGTTTGCTTGTCCAAATATGTCAAACAAGCTAACAATTTCCATGGGGTGTACTTATTTGGCACGTTTTCCTCCGCTTCAACGTCAAGTCTCTGCCCTGTGTGTGCAAAATTAGCTTGTTCTTTCCATGCTCCGGGGGTTTCCTCCGGGTACTACTGTTTCTTCCCCCAGTCCAAAGACATACATTGTAGGTCGACTGGCCTTTCCAAATTGTACGTAGCATGTAATGTGAGCAATTGTGGCCTGCGATGGGTCGCCACCACGTCCAGGGTGTCCCCCGCCTTGTGCCCAGAGTTCCTTAGGATCCAGGCTCAACTGCGACCCTCTGTAGAATAAACGGTATGGAAAATGGAACACATTTGTATTACTTTGTCCGTTATGCGTGACCTCCCTGCATGTTTCATGGCATGAATTATAACTGCTGAACAAGATAAGCAATGCGTGTTTTGATAAACGTCAATAAAAATAAAAAATAAATCTGGCTTTACAGATTTCTATATGTACATATTTTATCCAATATTTTCACGGTGGCTTAGTGGTTAGCACGTTCGCCTCACACCTCCAGGGTCCAGGGTTCAAGTCCCGTCGGGGCCATGTGTGTGCGGAGTTTGCATGTTCTCCCCGTGCGTCGGGGGTTTCCTCCGGGTACTCCGGTTTCCTCCCCCAGTCCAAAGACATGCATGGTAGGTTGATTGGCGTGTCTAAAGTGTCCGTAGTGTATGAATGTGAGTGTGTATGTGATTGTGCCCTGCGATGGACTGGCACCCTGTCCAGGGTGTACCCCGACTTGTGCCCGATGCCTCCTGGGATAGGCTCCAGGTTCCCCGTGACCCTGAGAAGGAGTAAGCGGTTGAAGATGGATGGATGGATGGATTTTGTTTTCTATCCTACATATCCACAAAACACACATAGTTGCTAGTCCAGTAAAATGTCATATTTCCAATTAGGGTCTTCCTATGTCCAATTTTGGTAGAGTTTTAAACAGGAGGTCCACTGTCACCGGCCCTTCCACATGTTTATTCACAATGTCTGACGAGCTGTCTGTTGCCTATTGCTATTAAATGCACAATGTACTTTAAACAATAAATATTGAAATGTATAAAAGTCAGTTTAAACACCCAATTGTTTTAGATTTAATAAGGTAAAGGAAAGTAAGCAGTATGAGAGCATTAATCAGAAGAGCAGGCAGAGAAATCAGACGTGTCTATCGAGCTTGCAGTTTTCTTTATGGCCAGAGCGAGGTGGTGTTGTTGAAGAAGAAGACCATCACTATTTGCTTGCTGGTAATTTATATAAATATATATTAAAATGTTCTAAATTAACGAAAGCCAGATTGATTTGCGTTGCTGCTTCGCTTTAAAGAGGAAATTGGCCACACTCTTAATCGCATCAGTCTGATGAACTTGTTTTTATGGTTTGCGTGTCGGCATTATTCGGCTGTATACAAACTAGCACTTAAACTTGGGAAATAGCTGCGTGGCTAGCTAACTAGCCAGCTCTCTTGCTCAGTCTTTTTTATAGAGAAATTTCCAATACAACTAAATAAATGTAACGTGAGGTGAAGAGTTTGCTGAAAGTTTCGCTAAGTGCCCAAACTACTTTTGACCGGGGTATGCGAGTGGCTGTTAAACCTGTCGGAGCTAGTCCTGAACTTACTTCGGCAAAATAACCCGAAGAACTAGTTAGGGGAGTTCTGTGCACCGTGGTGCTGTGTTCAAACCGGACAAATTCTAACAGAATGCGACTGATAAGGGACCACTTGAAATAATCCCCGCTCAGTTATCAGGCGGCTTTAAATTGGACCGAGCACTTTTAGCGTGCGGCCTGCTGGTCAGGCTTTCGCCGCACTAGAGTTTAAGCTCTCGCCGCTGTGGAGTGCGCTCAATCCGGGTGCCTGCTTCAAACATACTCCGGCCTGCCAACGAGCCATGGAGAGAATGGAAGTGGATCAGTGCGCAGGCGCAGCTGGCGGGGGCGGGGCTTTACGGAGGTCCAACAGCGCCCCTATGATCACTAATGTCAGGTAAGAAAAGCACACATCTGCATGTACATAAAGTGATTTATATAGTCTCTTAAGTTATAATCACGTCCTCAGACATTGTGAAGGTATAATCAAGACCAGTGGCTCTTCAGGTGTGGTCTTTAAGAGTGTATTATTACACCTTCCCTACACAGGTATGCAGAGTTTTATATCATCTTTTAATTTATTTAGAATAGTATCTTCAGAAATGTTGTATAGAAATTGTTATATCTTTGCATATCTGTCATCTAGGGCAGGATTAATAATCAAATCACAGAGTCTTTAGTGTTGATTATACCATAATATAGGATTGTAATTTTACATGTAAATTTATTCGTCTGACAGATTTATACTTTTTTTTTTTTAATCCAAAAATGTACGGTGGCCTGTAATTGCAACATGCATTTAATTAAAAAATAAAAAATAAAAAATAACCAGCAGCAGCAAATCAGAAAACACAACATCAAATTGAATGGAAAAGCAAAACCAGTAGAATGTGGCTCAGTCGGTAGAGCGGGTTGTCCACTAATCCACTAACCGTGGGGTTGGCGGTTCGAATCCCGGCCCGGGTGACTCCACATGCCGAAGTGTCCTTGGGCAAGACACTGAACCCTAAGTTGCCCCCGATGGCAAGCTAGCACCTTGCATGGCAGCTCTGCTACCATTGGTGTGTGAATGTGCTCTCATTTGTAAGTCGCTTTTAAATGTAAAAATGATAATTCTGTAAAGCTGCTTTGAGACAATGTACCATTGTAAAAAGCGCTATACAAATTGATAAAATTAAATTATTATTAGAATGACTGCAAAAATGCAACAGGAGAAATGACATGAACATTAAATCAAAATGGAAAAGGTAGGTCCTTGTTCAACATCACGCACTCGTTGCTGATTGCATAAAGTCTGCGTCAGTCCGAGAGACCAGAGAAATCATACAGCTAGAGGATGTGTACAGGAAGACAAAATATCTAGTGATGCTGTTATTCGTGCTTATTTTTTATCAAGGCCATTCACATGATGTTATTTTAGACATGCCGTCAACCTTGCGTTCAAAATGACTGTGGCAAATGCTACGTGGCAAATTACTGATCACTCTCAGCACCACAGTTGAGGAAGAGTAATTGTTCATGGTCGCACTATCTGTTGTCACCCAGAAGTGGATTAATTCCCTTGTGAATCTGGTTCCTCTCAAGGTTTCTTCGTCATGCCATCTCAGAGAGTTCTGGCTTGCTCATTAAGGCTCTAAATCTACAGTTGTGCGCAAAAGTTTGCACACCCCTAGCAGAATTTGCTAAATCTTAATACTGTTAACAAAATAAAGGGATCATAAGAATCCCATGTTGTTTTTTTATTTAGTCCTGATCTGAATAAGCTATTTCACATAACAGATATTTACATATAGTCCACAAGACAAGATTATAGCTGAATTTATTTATAAATATTACCCCGTTCAAAAGTTTACATACCATGCATCCATCCATCCACCTTCTATACCGCTTATCCTCTTCAGGGTCACAGGGGAACCTGGAGGCTATCCCAGGGTACATGGGGCACAAGGCCGGTTACACCCTGGACAGGGTGCCAAAAGTTTACATACCTCTTAATACTGTGTGTCGTTACCTGGCACATAATGTATCGTGTTGACATCTTGAGCATAGTGAATGTTTGCACCTTTTGTAATAGTCGTCTACGAGTTCCTCAGTTGTCCTTGGTGTGAAAAGATGGATCTCAAAATCATATAGTCACTGTTGGAAAGGGATCAAATATACAGAAGATGCTGGAAAAGCAAAAAAGCAAAGAACGTGCAGGACCTGGAGGATTTTTCTGAAGAACAGTGGGCAGTTTAACTGCTCAGGACAAACAAGGGACTCATGAACAGCTATCACAAAACATAAACACAGTTGTGGATCATCCAGGTAATGACAGTGTTTTAAGAATCAAGGGTGTGTAAACTTTTGAACGAGGTATTTTTTTATAATTTCAGCTATAATTTTGTCTTGTTGACGATATGTAAACATCTGTTATGTGAAATAGCTTATTCAGGACAATACTAAATAAAAAATAACATGGGGTTTTTATGATCCCCTTATTTTGTTAAGAGTATTAAGATTTAGGGGTGTGCAAACTTTTGGGCACAACTGTATATCCGGATTTCTCTGAAACTGCTTTGGGATGGTGTCTATTGTTAAGCACTGTATGAATCAAATTAAATTGAATTGAAAACATGCCTAAAGGAAGCCGGGTTATTAAGGGAAAAAAGGGAAAAGAATTATTCGTTGTTATAATAACATAAGTAACTTCACATGAAAGCATAGAGTAGCCTAGACAAAACGCCTGATTTTCCCTCATACAGTGCCTTGCGAAAGTATTCGGCCCCCTTGAACTGCTCGATCTTTTGCCACGTTTCAGGCCTCAAACATAAAGATATAAAACTGTAATTTTTTGTGAAGAATCAAC
>JAFFST010045081.1:39436-69487 GCA_022414735.1 Noturus placidus | reverse complement strand
GAAATATCCAATAAATTTCGTTCCACTTCATGATTGTGTCCCACCTGTTGTTGATGCTTCACAAAAAATTACAGTTTTATATCTTTATGTTTGAGGCCTGAAACGTGGCAAAAGGTCGAACAGTTCAAGGGGGCCGAATACTTTCGCAAGGCACTGTATATAGTCATATGCTTTATGAGCATTTTCAATAGGGATAAACTTTTTCCAAGTTAATGTTTTCTGAATTTACTCTCGGCTGTTGGTTTGGTTTGTTGTTGACCTGTTTTTGCATTCACAGACCACCGTAAAAATGACCCTGTGCTCGGACTGAATCCAGCTGAGGATTAGATCACGTACAGAGATTGAACTGAAGGGCGAATTTCATTCGTGGCTTCCTGGAAGTGCTGAGATATGAACTCTGTCTTCCAGTCACAGAGTAGTTATTACATGTTGTAGGCTACTCGTGTAATCCTGTCTCAGATTTGATCACTGTACATGCTGAAGTAGCACAGCATACAGCGACAATTCTTTGACGTGACGTGATGTGACTCGATTTTTCTGCAAACCTCTAACGACTTGCATGCCTCGTAAACTTTCCCAACAGTGACGGAATGACAGTGTTCAGCTCAAACACTTCGGCCCGGTATCGCCGGAGCAGTGTGTCTGTGAACCCAAGCTGCCCCTCTAGAGTGAGTGTTTATTTCGATAGTAGGCATTGTATTGACATTCTTCGCCAAGAGGAAATCAATACATTGCCTTTTTTTTTTTGTTGTAGACCCTGCCTTTTTCTCCATTCTCCTTGTGCAGCGACAGACCAGATCATAGGCGGCAGGTGAGATTAAAGTCTGCAGCATGGAACAATAGTGGTATTAATACTCACGGTTAGTTAATCTGCTTCGATTTCCATGTTTAGGTGCATTTTGAGGCTTATTTTGAGAAACAGGCATATTATCTTTATTGTACTGACAGGGTTGTTTTTGTGCTGCAGATGGAGAATATGGAACTCACTCTCCGAGGGAGTTTACAGAGACTAAGGTAACCACATATTTCTTTAGATAATGTAGAATGAAACAGAATATAACATCACAGCACACAGAGCAGTGTTTCATGTATGACTTTCTTTCTGTCTTTCTTATAGTACCTCAGCAATAGTCCCCTCACCTCCTGGAATTCATTGGCATGGGCATCTATCACCAGTGAGTATGATGGACCGCTTCGATTGAATCACCTTTTTGATCATCTTTAAATCATTTTTTCTCCCTCACTCTCATTCTATCATAGGATTTCCATTCCCAAGACTCTGGAGTCACTCCTAATTCTTCTCCCAGTCCAACAAGAAGGTTCAGGGGGTAGGTTTCATTGTACTACAAGCAAATTAATGTATGAAAAAACGAGCATTTAATATAGTACTTGCGTCATTTTGGAATTTTGCATCGATTACAAGCTTAACGTTTGCTAAATGTACCGTTAAAAAAGTTAGCTAAATGTACCGTTACTACTTAGAAAACCTTTTTTTTCTTCTTTATAGTAATTGTTGAGTTCATCTATTTTTCACATTTGAGCAGTTCGAAATATTTATTCGCTATATCTATATATATCTATTCACCTCAGTCAGTTTTTATGTCAGCACGTGAAGTTTCCACTAATGACTGTTTTACCAAATAAATTGTTTTGCAATTTAAAAAAATACATTTCAAATTGGGCTGGAAGAAAAGCCAATTCACCGAAGGGGAAAGACCGAAAACAGTAAACATGTGCATTTGCTTCCTCTTACTTAACCGAGTTGAACTTTGACCTGTGAGTCTCAGTCTTGTAGCCAATAGAATAAATGAAGGTGTGACTGTGGTACCTTTTGTTGGTTTAAAAAAAAAAAAACAATGGAAGAGCTGCTTATTATTATGTATCAGTCACGCCAGACTTTTGCTTCACTGTTTTCTTACTGCTGCTTTTTTTTTTCTACATCAGAAAAATAAAACCATCAGCCATCTCTTTCACCGGCATATGCTAGGGTTTCCATGGTAAAATTCTGTTCGAGCTTTTCTGCCTGCTAGGATTTTCTTGTTAGAAATGCTGGCACCTCTGCAGTATGATCATATTTAACTCCAGCTACACTCAGTAGAGGTTTGACCATCCATATTTGTTGCATTCATCATGCAATTAGTTTAGCACTTGAGAAACATCATAATAGCCCGTTATTGCTGAATTTCCAACAGGGGGTCAGTGAGTTCATCCGTGAGATGGCCAGTGGTTGCACCTTTAAAAAGAAAAGGTAAGAACCGAGTTAAGCTTGTGTTAAGGATCTATATGAAAGTTTTGTCCCAGGTGTAAAATATTCAGTGTGATATGCAAATTGCATCCAAAAATGAAATGTCTTAATGTTCCATTTAACATTACACTACATTGTTCTTGTTGTTGTTTTTTGACCTGCGTGATCAGGTGGAGTGGAATCCGACGGTCCGCCTAAAAAGCTCTTTGTTGCTGGAGTTACAGATCCTGGCCACATATCTAGTTGCACTGTCAGGTGAGGCCAAAAAAAGGGGGGGGGGGGCGTCTGCTGTGCTAATGGTCAGATTCGGAAATGATCTCATGTTTCACTTCCTGTCTTCTCTGTCCGCAGTGTTAATTTAGAGTTTTTCTTCTCTGTGCAGTGTTTCCCAGTCGATGGACTCTCCCTCAAGTGCTCTACCCGTATGTCCAAGCCCTCAGAACATCGCGCTCTCGCTTTCTCCCCCCTCGCCGTTTACATCCCAACACCCCAGCATCTAATAACCACATCGGTTCAACTCGCAACGTAAGGATGTTTCCGTCTTTACACAAATAACATCCTGAACTTTTGTTCAGAACCGTGTCCCGAGATCAGCGCTCCATCTCACTACTTGGTGCTTTAAGGAGGAACGTATTCAGTTTTACGTTATTTGCAGAAGAAGAAAAAAAAAACCTTTCCGTTGGAACTTTTGAGGAAGGTTTTATGTTGTAAGACTGAAGATGGAAATTGTGTTGATGCCAGGAATAGTGCAGTGCTAGTGCTGGCCCGTATCATCTGATAATACATCGTTTGCACCAGGGCAAGGGTTTCCTTGCATTTTTGTGAAATAGTGTCAGGATTTACAGAGTCATGTTGCCGCTAGTGTAGTGATCACGATTTACACGTAAGGATTGGCTGTGAGCATGCAAATACACATTAAGGTTTTGCCTTCTCTGGATTTAGTTTTTTTTTTTTTTAAACAGGCTCAGAGCATTTTTTTCTAATCTCATCCACAAGCAGTGAGGTCTTCCAGAAAGTATTTAAAAATAATGATATATATATAAATATAAGAGAAGATACTTAGATCACTAGACTTTTCAGGCCACAAGTGTGTTCATGTATGCTCTGTGTATGTTTTACAGCTTTGTTTTAAAGGGTCGTTTTTACACATTTTATTATTTTATTAAAACCTTCAACAACCCTTGGACTAGCAGAATGCCAGCCTGCTCTAAAGCTTGTCCTTCAGCTTTGTTTTATATTTAATATGGAGGAAGAACAACAGTTCTCAAATATTCCCTTTTTATAAAATATGCCCAGAAAATGTTCGACATTTCGTAGAACAGCCACAAGCATTTTATTAGCAGAAAACGTTGTCATATTGCTTTTCAGGCTTGCGAAAGCACCCATGTGACCGTAAGCTCGTAGTCAAGCAAACAAACACAAATGAAGCTACACAAGCCGATCGACTGTAAAACATGTATTGCATGTCACTAATAAGACATGGTTGTTAGATCTTTTTTTCCTTTTGCGCAGTGTTAAACATTATTAATGTAAGTTTCAATTACATTACATAAGTGGGATCATATTTCCATGTTTTTGCTAGGGTTGTTGTAAAAACAAATATATATAACAGACTAACAGATGTACAGTATTGCTGATTAGAGCTGATTTTTATTATTTTTTGTGCTGACAAGTGCATTAATGGTTCCAGAGCAGTCTTTGAGCAGGACTGTTGTGGATCATGTGCATCATATACTGACTAGAAAACATCACCATTTGACCATGTTATATTTCAGACTCGCATCTCAGCAGCTAAATATTTCAACTTCCGCATTGATTCAACCTTGCAAAGATAAGAAAGAACTTTAGCGAGAGATTTCTTTAAACGTTCTTGCCTTTTCCTCATTTTCTTTTAGCTTTATTGCTGGTACAATGAAATGCCTTGTAAAGTAATTCCAAAGACATTTGCACATATTGTCAAAGTCTCCAGTTGTACATGTTTAAATTAATACCAATGAATCTAAGCTGAGTCTTGGAAAAGAATTGTGCAATATAGATTTAAGTGCATCACGGAATAGGAAAGAAGACGCGATCATTTTTCCCACATTCTGTGGCTTCTCTTTTTTTCTTCTTCTTCTTTCTAAAATGAACATATTGATCATTTAAATGTTAATGTATTATTTATGTAAAGTCACAAGTTGTCAGTTTTGTTTAGAAATCATTTCAGTAACTTGGACGTAATTTTTATTCATTTGTTTTGGTTGAAATACAGACATCACTTTTAAAAAAAATAGTTTTTTTATTATTCTACTTTCGGTTTGTACTTTTTTGTCTTGTCTTTTTTCTCTCACTTAAAATGGGAGGCTCGCTATCTGCATCTTCTTTAAAAAGAATGAAGGACGAGTGTTAATCAGTGACTGTTACAAAGCTGGAACACGAGGCCGGGAGTCGGGTTAATATTTGTAAGCACAGGAGTGTTCTATAAAATGACACAAACAAAACAAAAAAAAACAACTCTTGCCTCTTGTGTTTGAGATGTAAATATGTTGTAGCCACAACAAACCGAAGAGGAAGATGTATTTTTTTGAACTGAAAGATAAAGCAATGAGGTATATAAAGGTATATTCATTCCCTCTGAGCATATCCTGTACCTGGTAATGTCTCATTTCTAGTACATACAAAATGCTGTTCACCTTTAATTTGTATTTTACATTGTACATATCGATCAGGAAAATAAAGATACTGTATTTAAGATTGTTTGTTTATTTTATTTGATTATACATTGTGTCAATACCCAATGGATAAACATCTATGGGAGTATAGTCACATCCCTCTTTGACAATAAAGAGTATTTTTAAAATATAATACAAAAGCAAAACTAGAGCACCTGTAGGAGTTTTATTCGGTGATCTGAACCACTCGATTTTAACGCATTCAAAGTCTTGACTTTATACATCTTACACGAATTTAACACATCTAACAAATTCAAAAATAACTCTTGTATCAGACAATTAAAACAGAGCATGTGAATAGCTTGTCGCTGTTTTCTTTAACCAGTGTTCATGAACAAACCAAAATCTATTAGCCTGAACGTCACATCTGTGTTGGCGTATTAGTCTTCAGGTGTTTCACCGGGAAAGTAGTGGCAGGTCGCTGGAGTTCATTATAAGGCTGGAGTCCAAACTCAGACACTCTGTTGTTGGGGGAGAAAAGAGTTCAGTGTTTCCATGGGGCAGTGGGCCTCATTTATCATTCTGTTAGTAAAGTTGTGTGTAAATGTTTTCATAGCTAAAACCACACTAAAGTTTCCTCCCAGATTTACAAACCTTTCTATAAGAATGATTTTATCCATATTCACGTGCATACTCTACATGGCCAAAGGATTATTCACGTGCATTATATTCACGTGCATACTCTACATGGCCAAAGGATTGTGGACACCTGACTATCACGTCCATGTGTGCTTTTTGAGCATCCCATTCCACATTTATTTGCCCTTACATGTTATAATAATCCTCTACTCTTCTGGGTAGGTTTTCCAGTAAATGTTGGAGCGTGACTGTGGGGATTTGTGCTCATTGAGCCGAAGGAGCATTAGTGAGGTCAGGCACTGGTGTTGAGTGAGGAGGCCTGAGGCACAATCGCAGTCCAGTTCATCCCAAAGGTGTTCAGTGGGGTTGTGGTCAGGGATCTGTGCAGGACTCTCAAGTTCTTCAACCGTGGCAAATCATGTCTTAATGGTCGTCGCATGCTAGAATATGTTTAGGTCTCTTAGTTCCAGTGAAGAGAAACTGAATGCAACAAAAGAAGAACCTTGTATGGTCAGGTGTCCACAAACTTTCGGACATATAGTGTATAAAATTGCAGTAACTCATGCCAGTTACAAAATGTCAAGTCTAAAACGAGGGTTACATTGCTGAGTCTTGTTATATGTGAATTTGCACATACTAACTGGATTTTCATTAATACAACATTTGTTTTGTAAATTCTCCTGTGAATGATTTTTGTTCATATTCAGCATCTTAAATCAGACCCGACATGTGTAAAGCTCGAAATACCTTTCGTCTTGGGGTCAGAAAGCCTCCAAAATTACAATCCAAAGTCACCTACATCACCACAAATTGTTTGGAAGGGTTTCAAAGGAAAAAAAAAAAAAAAAAAAAAAGACTCTACTATCATCCAAAATCAAACTCAACTGTCTTCGGTTTGCCAGACTCTACTGGAACTTCAAATGGGATTGGGTTGTATGGTCAGATGAAACCAAAATAAAACACCAGAGGTGGTTTTGGCTCACAGAGAGGTAGCCATATGGAAAAGTATCTCATGCCCACGGTTAAATATGGTGGTGGTTTTTCAATGTTTTAAGATGTTTTTCTGCTAGAGGGCCTGGACATTTTCTTAGGATGCATGGCATCATGGACTCTATCAAATATCAACAAATATTAAATGAAAATCTGACCTCTGCCAGAAAGCTTAAAGTGGGCCTCTGCCAGAAAGCTTAAAGTGGGCCGTGGTTGGATCTCCCAACAGGACAATGATCCAAAACATACTTCAAAATCAACACAAAAATGGTTTACTGACCATTAGAACTTAAAACCCATAGAAAACCTGTGGGGTGAACTGAAGTCCACCAGTGTGAACCATGAAATGTGAAGGATCAGGTCAGATTCTGTATGGAGGGATGGTCTGAGATCCCTTGCCATGTATTCTCCAACCTCATCAGGCATTATAGGAGAAGAGTCAGAGCTGTTATCTTGGCAAAGGGAGGTAGCACAAAAAGTATTGACTAATAGGGTATTGGCACTAAAAGGGTGCCAATTATGGTTGCACACCTATATTTAACAACAATATATTTTTTGGATAAACCTGTGTTGTTTGCATTTGTTTGATATCCGTGAGAGCAGATTATTTTTGTGATTTTTTTTTTTTTATCGAAAGATCAAAAGGTCAAACAATAAAGAATTTTCCACAGCCTTCTTTGCTCATATTTACCAAGGGTGCCAATATTAGTGGAGGGCACAGTAAATGGCATACACATGTAATGTGTTACAACACAACCATTTACATTTAAACAAAGCATGCAGATGATTTATTTAGTCACTGCAATGAATTTCACACCAACCACAACTTCTAATCATAAGAAAATTCTATCCGTTCCATCAAATGGACACAGGGCTTACTCTTACCTTGATCGAAGTTGGGTTTCTTGGTAGAACCCTCTCCTAACCCTTCCATATCCACCAAGTCACTGTTGACGTCCGAGTCATTCAGGGCGCTGAGTGTCACATCTGTTACAAAGGACCATTCAGTTAACTCTGGTTTTTTAGGGCAAGGAATCAAGAAACTTCAATTGTAACAATGACTACGTTTACATGCACATCAATAAACCGTTATTAATCAGATTTTGGCAATACAGTGAACCCTCGTTTTTCGCGGGGGTTACGTTCCAAAAAGAACCCGTGATAGGCGAAATCCGCGAAGTAGTAACCTTTATTTTTTTTTTTTACAATAATTGCACAATGAAATACTCCGTAATACATTGAAACCAAAGAACAAAACCTTTTTACTGCCCCAAGCATTTGTTTAACAAATAAAAGTACTGTATAAATGTTTTTTTTTTACAAATAACTACTGTACTGTAAAATAATAATTTTAATCATCAATACGAACTGAAGGCTTCAAATTGCGGAGATCAGCTCCGCCCCACCGCGCGCGACCCGAGGCATTGGATTAGAACGGGAGAAAATGAAAAATGATTATGAAAAAAATACAAAGTACAGTAGGAAAACTAGTGACACACGTGTCTTTCACTGCTCTTCTGACTCCGCCCTGCACCCTGACTCCGCCCTGCACCCTGACTCCGCTCTGTAGCGTTTTTTCCTTCTAAAGCCCGCGTTGCAGGTGTGTGTTTTCGAGAGAAGAACATAGTTATCGGTAGTTGTTGTCGTTGCTCTTTTTTCTTCTGGGCATAATGGGTTTTAGAGAAACTTGAAATTGGAAGAGAATTTGCAAACTTAAATTTGGCAAGCTGTTTTACGGACGTGTTTAAACCGCAACGTTATTGACACACAGGTAGAGAAGAAGCGGAAAGACTGTTTAGCCGATCAGAATGCAGAACGCAATGCGCGATGCAAATCCGTGAAGCAGCGAGACCGCGAAAGGTGAACCGCGATATAGCGAGGGTTCACTGTATTCGAATTAGTATTGAGTCATGTAAACATCCATCCATTTTATTCAGAAAATCCACTGAAAGCAGATATATGCGCATGCTCAGTCTGCAAGGAATTGTGGGTGCTAACAGATGCTTAGTTATAGGCTAGGTATTTAGGAATGACAACTCGGGCATACTTACAACAACCATGTGCTGTATACAGGTATATTCCGATGCCTGTACGCATATAACCATCATATTCAGAATATGGCTGCAACCCGAATATAGACCTTAAACGGAATTTGACGTGCATGTAAAAGTAATCAGTGTGCTTAAAGTACTTTTTACACTCGTCACCTGCAGTTTTTGGCTTTTTAATTGTGTGTGATAAAGAAGAAGAAGCACGCTGCAATCCTGCTGTCACAACTTTTGAAGTCGGAGCCATGGTTGCTGCAGTCGCTGCCATGGCAACTTTCTTCACAGTCTTCTGGGGTGGCTCTGATGAGAGCGGGACTCTGTTGTCTTCGTAGAGCTTCCTCTTTACTGTGGTCTTAATCTGGGCACTGACAGAGCAATAGATTAAAATGCATCAGCAGTTGAGCAAGAGTCATTTTTGTTACCATGTGATGTGTTAATGAGGCTCGTTGATGCTGTTTACCCAGGCCATAATGTAAAGAACAAAACACAAACAGGCATACTGGAGGTACTGCCCCCAGCTCAAAATATTATTGTATTACAAAAAGTGTTTATTCCTTTTATACCACAGCCAACACTAACATCTAGTTTTATTAAAGAGCGACACATCATACTTTTTATCCGTTTGAAGTTATAGGTTGAATATGACTACAGGAAAGCTACAGCTTTACCTCTGACTGATACGAAGCACTGACACTAGAGACTCCTTCCAGAAATGCTAAATAATCTGTTTTAATCTGTTTATGTGGAAGTCTTTACTATACAAACGATTTGCTTCGCAGCCAGCACTATGGTCAGAGCTGCTGTTCTAGACCTTCTGAATCAGAATTATGAATTCAGTGCTGCGGTATAATTAAATCAAATGAATAAATAAATATGTATTGTAAACCAATAAGAAATAATATGGCTGCCGAACCGACAATCAGTGGGTTAAAACTTACACTGTGCGTTCTTTAATGACAGAGCTGATATTGTTCAAATCATCACCAAAGCGGCTCACAGCTGAACGCAGCATCTCGATTTCAGTCTCTGTCCATTTGGCTCTAGAGAGAAGTGTTGAAACAGGGAATAAGTAGTAATTAATGTATTACCCAGGCCAATACCTGCAAACAACTCTTCAGTGCACTGGCAGAATAAAAAAAAAGTCCACCCTGAAACATTGAATACATTTATATTGATATATCTGTGATGTGTTCAGTGAAACTGGATGTTAATTTGTTGGTTGGTGATGTATTTTCATTATTCCTGTGAGACGTTAGTTGATGTGTGTTGCTCTGGAATCACAGGATGACACTGCTAGTGCTGTTACAATGTTGTTTAATAGGGGAAATTTTTCATCAAACTTTTTCATGTATCTCTTAAAAAACCAAAGCGTAAAGCCTTCTTTTCTCACCATTTTTCAGAGATGTTTGAATGCATGGTTGGATGTCTGTTTGTTTGAATGGATGCATAGTGGAGACAGCAAATCTTGAACCCAAAAGTTCCAGAATTTGACAAAACAATGTTTTTCATGCTTGTTCAATGAACCGTAAACAATTACTGCACATGCACCTGTGGAACAATCCTTAAGACACGACCAGTTTACAGGTGGAAGGTCATTAAGGTCACAGTTACAATAACTTTTGACACTAAAGACACCTTTCTACTGACTCTGAAAAACACCAGAAGAAAGATGTCTAGGGCTCCTGCGCACCTGTGTGAACATGCCATAGGCCTGCTGCATGGAGACGTGAGGACTGCAGAACAATGGCCAGAACAATAAACTGCAATGTTTGTAATGTAAGACACCTAAGACAGTGCTACAGGAGACAGGAAGGACAGGTAGTCGTCCTTGCATTAGAAGATTACATGTAACCATGTGTCCCCCCCCCAGACGTGATGGAGAACTTGCAAATGCCTTGGTGGAAGAGTGGGGTAACATCTCACAACATGAACTGACAAATCTGGTGCAGTCCATGAAGATGAGATGCCCTGTAGTACTTAAAGCAGCTAATACTGACTGTTACTTTTAATATTGACCCCCCCCCCTTTGATCAGGGACTCATTATTCCATTTCTGTTCACAAAATGTCTGTAAAACTTGTTCAGTCTATATCTCAGTTGTTGAATCTTTTTATGTTCATACAATAAAATACATTTCTTTTTCTGCTGAGTGTATAAAGTCAGAGTGGACACTCACCCTGCAGGAGATGAATCAGCTACAGGATGCAGTTGCATGGTGAGTTCACCTAATTTACTGAAGGCAGCTCCCGCCGCCGAGAAGATTTCACCCACCTATTTACATAGAGTTGTTGTTTTTTAACACCAAAATGGCAGCATTTATCTGCTATTTGTACCAAACACGTGCACAGTCTTACCTTTGCTGAAGACGAAGTCATTCTAGCCAACTTTATTAGCTAGCTAGCTACCTAACGTTACTATCGTCTGCTGTAGTTGTCCAACTGACTCACTAACTACATGCAATTACTAAATAAAAAAAAAATATATATATATATATATAACATGTAATTCTTAAACAATTTTTAAAAATGTTCTTCTAAAACGAAAGAACTAGATCAATTACGGCACAAATTTTTGTTTTCCATAATCTGCTAGCACGGTTGCTAGAGATGCAATCCCACAATGCAACGCACTCTGTTATTGGTCGGATTGGTCAGAAGTCGTCCAATAAGGAGCAGAGACGAACGCGAACGGAAAAAGCCGAGTTGTCTAGCGACCATTTCCCCCTCCCCCCCGACTGCATCCGCCATCCTTGAAGTGTTTGGCCAGAAGAAGTGTTAGCTTATTTTCGTCTGGTCTGTTTTTTAAAAACTCCGAGACCAGACAATGCCGTCTCTGTTATTCTGCGGCCCCAAATTAGCCGCCTGTGGGATTGTGTTAAGTATTTGGGGAGTCGTCATGTTGGTAAGCGTCGGCCTTCATCTCTGTGTCATTGACCGCGAGCTAAAATGTCCAACCACTGATGTTCAACATGGCTAGTTAAAGAGGTTTATCTTAATCAAACTGCTCTTAATGTTATGATCTAATCCGATTGAGATCTTTCTGCACCGTGTTATCGCTTTTTGGTGTATTCTGTAGATACCGTGTGAAGGATTTAGTGTGTGTGTGTGTGTGTGTGTGTGTGTGTGTTTATGTTTATTATCCAGGCGATGCTGGGAATCTTCTTCAGTGCGAAGTCTGCTGTGCTGATCGAGGATGTTCCCTTTACTGAGGAAGACATCAGAAATGAGTGAGTTGGTTCAATCTTAATGCTGCACAATATGGACAAGATTACTGTTATTATGTCTGTATTGCCACTGCTGTTGTTGGCCCATTATTGACATCCCTAGGGTTGTGGGTTTGATTCCCACATCCGCACAGTGTGTCTGGAGTTCTCACCACGCTTCAAGGGTTTCCACCCCCAGTCCAAAAGACATGTGCTGTAGACGGATTGGCATCTCTAAATTGACCATAGTGTGTGAATGTAATTATCATAATTATCAATTTGTATATTGCCCTTTTTACAATGGTACATTGTCTCAAAGCAGCTTTACAGAAATATCATTTTTACATTTACAAGCGACTTACTAATGAGAGCACATTCACACACCAATGGTAGCAGAGCTGCATGCAAGGTGCTAGCTTGCCATTGGGGGCAACTTAGGGTTCAGTGTCTTGCCCAAGGACACTTCGGCATGGGATCACCCGGGCCGGCATTTGAACCGCCAACCCCACGGTTAGTGGATTAGTGGACAACCCGCTCTACCGACTGAGCCACAGCCGCCCTATGTGTGCGCGATTGTGTCCTGCTTGGCAACCCGTCCAGGGTGTCCACCACCTTGTTCCCGAGTTCCCAGGGTCCCCGACTCTGTATGATAAGCGGTATAGAAAATGGATGGATGGGTAATAGTGGATCCAGATCCTGTCAAGTCAAGTGTCTTTTATTGTCATGTCAACCAAATATGACTGGTGCAGTATAGAGTGAAACGAAAAAAGTTCCTCCAGGACCATTGTGTTACATAAAACAACACAGGACTATAAGAGACAAGAGACTACACAGAACTAAATAAGGCATACACACTACCTGTTTGCCCTCCTGTCCTCAGGAAGGCGATACAGGGCAATTAAAATGTGTACTGTCACTGATTCTTCAACAGTTTCTATCCAAAAGCTATCCAGTCCCTAAACTAAGGGTTATTAGCATTATTTATATACAACACTTACTGTGGATTGTGCAATAACTGTTTGAAACCCTTAAACTTATACTTTATTTTACCTTCTGCATTTAGGCTTATGTATGGAATGTGATTGTGTGGTTTACATGTGTGTATGTATTGTGGCACTGCTGAGCAGTTTCTGAAATTTTGTTGTATTTTGATGCAATGACAACAAAGGTTTCGATTCTTTTCTATTCTGCATTACATGCGCAAATGTGTGCAAACAGCACAAGACTAAAACAGGACAATAGGGATCCTATTCCAGGATCACTGGATGTGAGGCAGGAATACACCCTGAAGGGGATGGCAGTCTATCACAGAGAGCCACGGACCCACATTTCCAGACTCCTTCATACCTAAGTGCAATCTAGAGTAGTCAATCTACCAGACATGTTTTTGGGAAAGAACCCAGAGGAAACCCAGATAGACAGTAACCCAAGTACAGGATCGAACCAGGGACCAAGTACTACGTGATGCACCATATTGTTTGATCAACATGTAAACCTTAAGCAGAAATATAGTTGCAATCAATATGATTCAGCCCCATTGCAAATCAGGTTTATTGTCAATTTACAGACTTTCAACTGTTTGCAACGAACAAATCAAACAAAAGGAATTGAAATAATTCAACACAACGAATGCTTTAAGTGGTTTCCCCAAATTCAACTGAAAATGCAAATTATAATTATTTCTCCAGTTTCAAAATTATTCAACCCCTTCATGGCAAACATCTTTAGTACTTGGAGCACCCTTTTGCTGTTGTGTGTGACCTGCTGCAAATGAGATGCAGAGCTTCTGGCAGCGTTCCTGAAGAATCTTAGCCTGTTCCACTTGAGCAATGGCCTTCAGTTCAGTAATATTCTCGAGTTTGCATGCTGTAACCACCCTCTTCAAATACCATCTGAGATTTTCTGTGGGGTTTAAGTCAGGTGACTGTGATGGCCCTGTAGAATCTTCCAGGACTTCTTCTGCAACCAAGCCTTGGTGGAATTTGAGGTGTGCTCATTGTCTTGTTGGAAGGTCCAATGACACCCAGGCTTCAGCTTCCTCACAGACGGCATGAAGTTTTCTCCTAGTATTTAATGATAATTCAATGAATCCATCGTGCCTTCCACACGCTGCAGGTTTCCAGTGCCAGAGGATTCAAAGCAGCTCCACAGCATCACTGAGCCACCACCATGCTTGACTGTGGACAGTGTGTTCTTTCTTCATTCTTCTTCCTCCATATATACTGCTGATCCATTGTGCTGAAAAGTTCCAGTTTTGTTTCATTGCTCCACAGAACAGAATCCCAAAATTTGTGACTTAATTATATGATTTTCAGACGACTTTTCTTGTGCTTTTGGGTCAGTAATGATGTACGTCTTGGAGTTCTGGCATGGAAACCTGCGTTTAGTATGCGTCCTACTGTGCTCACCGAAACCTCAGTGCACTCAGAAAACACTTTCACACGTCAGTTACAGTCTTAAAAAAATGTTCCTATACATTTTTTGTCTGTGATTGCATTGTCTTGAGCAATGTAAAGGTTTTGCTTTTCAGTCTGGTATGTTTCCTTGAAGTCACTAATGAACAGTGCTACAGTTTATGTATTGTATTAAACGTTTTTTTGTTTTTGTTTGTTTGTTTGTTTTGACATGGAATATTCTGCATATGAAAGCTGCTTTGTTAAACATAACACAATGTTCTGTCTCATATACAGCACAAACCCGCCCCAGGCAATCTACAGCCTGTACAACCAAGTGGCCATCAACTGCTTCATCGCTGCTGCCATTTATGTTGGCGTGGGTGCTATCTCCCTGTGCCAGGTTCGCCTGAACAAGCGCCAGGAGTACATGGTGACATAAGCGGAGGATGTCGAGCGGTCCATCAAATCTTCCAAATGTTATTTATTTGCAGATGACTTTATTTATTCTACTGGATCGGTCGTAGTAGCAGTTCAAAGGTTTCTGTCTTTAGAAAGGTAATGGGAGATCTAGACAAATGAAAAGTATACTCTATTGGTGATGAGATAAAACAATTATATCAAATAAACTTTAAAAGGTTCTTATGCATGTATGTGAAGATGGATGTTTTGTGAATTACACATTCCCACATCAAATCGGAGAGTAAACTGTAGGATAAATCACTGGACCACAAAAAGACCAACTGTTAATGATGATTAATTCCACAGCGTTGACGGACGAAATCAGAACGACTTTAGTGTGAAAACATTCCTGTTTATTGTGTGGCTCTTTATAGTGATAAAAACGTGTTATTTTTCTGTGCATTATGTTTTCATATCTTCATGTTGGAAATTCTACTTCTTCATACTGGTACTTAAGTTTTGGTTTTTTGTTTGTTTTAGTTTTATTCCCTGTTTACATTATATATGAATATGACGGTGGTGTGACATTACCCTGAATAACATGTGAAGTGGAAATAAAAAGGCTTATTGTTTAAACATGGAGGAAAAAAATGATCCCTTTTATTTATTTATTACAAAACAGTGCGAGGCAATTTGTTTTCTTTATACAACATGATAATGTATTTATGGGGAGGGAAAAAAAAAAAGCTTCCATTAGAAAAATCCTAACCTCAAAGAAAGCAGAACAAAGTCAAAGTTTTCCCTCGGACATTCTGTAGACAGATACGTACGTCAAGGTTCAGAAGTCTTTAATAAGATTTTCTCGAGACTAGATGTCTAATTATTATTTCTAATAAAACAAATGAATAACATCATGTCTGGGGGTCAAGCATCGTCTCACAGGTGCGTCTTAGTTCTCCCAGCTTGACGCGGGCGTATTCTGCACGGTTCAGGGCCATCTGGCAGTCCTTTCGGGCTGAGTATGTCGAGCCTTCGTGAGGTTGACCGGTCGCCACCTTTACTCAAATGGAAAAGGAGAAAGCACACACTCGTGCCTCAGGCGACTTGAACTGACTGCTAATGTCACATAAACGTGTTAAATTCCTTCACCTATTACTTTTACAGAAGTAATACTTTACAACCGTTAATTATTTATATACAAACAAATTCTATACATGCAAATACAATTCACACTGTTCTCCTAAGGAATAAAAGGGTGTTGCACAATTCTATGGATAAGCTCACCTGTGTGAGGTAGCGGATCTGAGAGCTGAGCTCACTCTCGATCCTGTTAATGGAGGTCTGAAACTGGTTGAGCTGCCGGTCTAATAAACTCGCATTATGCTTCTCCTTGGACAACTCCAGCACTATGGTTCCTAAAAGAAGGGCGATTGTACATGAGCCTGTAACAATTCATAAAGTTTGCCTACTGACTGTCAAACAAACCATTATGATTAAGGATTTTGTCTTTTCCATTGACTTTATGCCACTCTAAAGCAGAAGGCCACTTATTGATACATCACAAGTAAGTAAACTTGTGTGACTTTCTGACACACATACACACACACACACATATATATATATATATATATATATATATATATATACACAAAGGATATTAAATAATAAACATTATAATATTGCAAAAACTATGTAAATGAGTAATATATTACACAATGTAACAATTTTCGTTCCTGAGTAATAAGTGTTGCTTATGCAAGTAGAAAAAAAATGGCTGTTAATCCCCTCAAACTTTGCTTTTGTGACCAAGTTCACTGGTATTTTGACATGTACCTGCTAATTTGATTTATTTATTCAGGCCCTGCTCTTGGTACAACATGGTCAGTCTGTTCGAGCAATCGGAATCGCCTGTAGCCTGAATGAGTGGTGACTATTCATTATCAGCTCATCCAGGAGCCATAAAGCTGTGCAGTGCCCTGTCTCTTCACTCTTCTACTTCAAAGAGCATTGCAACAGCATCAAGACATTGCCGGATGACTTGAAGTACGATGAGTACGGCTGGGAGGTCATTGGAGACTTCGAAATGGTGGAAGGTGTTGATGCCAGCACTGCACATCAAATCAGGCCTTATGAAACTATTTGTCTCAGTTCCAGATCAGCTTTCCGGGTAGTTTTTTTTTTTTGGTGATTGTTGTGGCAAAAAATGCTTGATTTTTCATGCTGCTACTTTTTCGTCAAAAAATTCGCAATGCAACTTGGAGGGTTTTTTGTATTTTTGTTTTATTGCCGTAAATTACTTGAATTCGAAAAATTGCAATTGCACAAAACCTCTTTTTCACAGTGATGAAAATGAAACCTTTTAGTTGTACTCGTGTTCGAAACACATGAATTGCAGACTGTTTTATCTGAATATACAAGTCCCCTCTGTAAGTTTCGGTAAGGTGTTAGAGAACATTCAGGGGCAGTGGTGGCTTAGTGGTTAAGGGTCTGGGTTACTGATCGTAAGGTCGGGGGTTCAAGCGAGCGCTGCCACTGTTGGGCCCGTGAGCAAGGCCCTTAACCCTCTCTGCTCCAGGGGTGCTGTATCATGGCTGACCCTGCGCTCTGACATGCGAAGAAAATAATTTCACTGTGCTGTAGTTTATGTGTATACAGGGCGGCTGTGGCTCAGTCGGTAGAGTGGGTTGTCCACTAATCGTATGGTTGGTGATCCCATGCCGAAGTGTCCTTGGGCAAGTCACTGAACCCTAAGTTGCCCCCGATGGCAAGCTAGCACCTTGCATGGCAGCTCTGCTACCATTGTTGTGTGAGTGTGCTCCCATTTGTAAGTCGCTTTGGATGAAAGCGTCTGCTAAATGAATAAAGGTAAATGTAAATGTGACCAATAAAGACTCATTATATATAAACCTGCCATTTGTTTTACAGAAAGCACTACAGAGCTGCTGGTAAAGAAAATTAATTAAAACCTTCTGACCAGATCAGAATGGAGAATTCACCAGCAATCAGATCAGATCAGATCAGAATGGAGAATTCACCAGCAATCAGATCAGATCAGAATGGAGAATTCACCAGCAATCAGATCAGATCAGATCAGAATGGAGAATTCACCAGCAATCAGATCAGATCAGAATGGAGAATTCACCAGCAATCAGATCAGATCAGAATGGAGAATTCACCAGCAATCAGATCAGATCAGAATGGAGAATTCACCAGCAATCAGATCAGATCAGAATGGAGAATTCACCAGCAATCAGATCAGATCAGATCAGAATGGAGAATTCACCAGCACTGTGGTATGAACAGTATTAATGATGTATGATTATAGAGCTTCTCGTGGCTAGGCTACAGGAAGTTCACGCTGCTAGAAGCTAGCTAAAGTTTCAGCTAAAGATCAAACATGGAGTTGAGCCGAGACAGAAACCTGCACACTGAAGAACCACAGCGATCTCCTTTTCCACATCCTCCAGAGCCCGTAACCGGTCATTGGCCATAGTGCAGCTCTTTAGTGTCGCATCTACAGGAGAACACACATGATTACAGCCAAACCCGCGTTTACCTTCAAGCGCGTCAGATTCCAGTCAACACACCCCAGTAACAAAAATATTACAGCTCACTTACTTCTACTTTACAAGGACGTTAAACTAGTTTTATCTGATATAAAAGCCTATCAAAGACTTAAAATAAATAAATAATAATAATAATAATTTAAAAATAAATAAATAAAGCATTCAAGGCAGCAAATACGAAGCGTTCACTCGAGGGACGGAAAGCCGAGTGGGACACACTTCAGATATAAGAAAACGCGAAAGCTCTCCAGTGCTTAATGAACTGAGAGGCAGGAAGGATGGACTCAGCCGCACTCTTTTAAACCAGACCTGTAGCTAGAGTTTTACAAGAAAGAACACGAAAATACACCGCGTACAGGTCCCTCGTGCTGCAGAAAAGGACACGAAAGGCTTTACTGATCTTATCGTTGTGTTTTCTAGGATATAAGCGTGTTGGTAGGGTCAAGCCGGATTATGGAGGCATGGAAAAGTCACGTGCGAGCTGCACTGATCCACAGAGACTGCTTTCAGAAAGATCCCTTCTCTGGACTCTTCAGGAAAAGTCAGTATGATCCGTTTTTATCTTCATTTCTCTAAAGTGTTTTCTTAACAAAAAAATAAAATAAATAAATAAGTTTCTGACTAATGCCCAGTGTCTAGATTAGAAGAGATGTTAAGTCTCCACATGGGTGTATGGGAGGATTTGGAGATAGACAGAATACAGAGGTAAGGCTGAACCAAGGGATTTTATTTATTTCATTATTTATTTAAAAATAATGTAGTGTCAGATATAATGTTGTAACATGTGGACTAGTGTCCAGTCTGATATATTTTAATGTTTTGTTCCTGGAGTCCAAATACAAATGGAGTATTGCAATGGCCAGTTGAGGAGAAAAACCCACTGAAACTCTATCTGCAGCTCAAAGAGGAAGAACAAGTCAGGCAAAAGGTATATTTCTGTAAAAAAAAAATAATAAAATACAAACTTTGTTTGTTTAATATACACTTTATACTGCTTTAGAAATAAAGTTGTTTTTTTTTTTAAAACATCAGAAGACAAAAGTGTAGCCTAACTCCACTGTGTCTGAGTCCGTAGACTGTTTATAATGATAATGAGATTTTATTGGTCGCATATACATTACAACACAGTGAAATTCTTTTCTCCGCATACCCCAAGCATGTTAGGAAGCTGGGGGTTAGAGTGCAGGGCCAGCCATGATGGAGCGCCCCTGGAGCAGAGAGGGTTAAGGGCCTTGCTCAAGGGCCCAGTAGTGGCAACTTGGTGTTGCTGGTATTTGAACTCACGACCCCTTTAGCAGATAGAACTTCTTGTAGGTGGTTTTCAGAATTGCCCATCAGGCTTGCTGGGGTTTTCTTGCATATACTGCCCATTTCAAATCCCCCCACATGTCAGTGGGATTCAAATCTGGCTTTGACTAGGACATTCCATACCACTCCATTTCTTCTTTTTGGGCCATGCCTTGGTGGATTTGCTAGTGTGCTTAAGATTGTTATTCTGTTGGAAGGTCCACTTTTTGTTCAATTGCAACTTTTGGACAGATGGCCTCACGTTATCTTTAAGCATTATCTGATATGACTCAGAATTCACAGCTGAATTAATGGATGCAAGCTGTCCAGTCACTGAGAAGTGAAGCAACCCAAAACCATAACATTTCCACCACCGGGCGTCACAGATGGTATGCTGTGATTCTCCTGAAAAGGTCTTGGTCTGCTGTTACTGTGGGCAAACAACCGAACTGCCCTTGGGCTGAATTTGCCGGGACGGCTGGTCCTGGACAAATTGGCAGTCGTTTAAAATCTGCAAAATATGAGAATCAATAAAAAATTATTTAAAAAAAAAATAAATAAATAAAATCTGCAAATTTTGTAGAAGATCTTCCTTACAGTGGTCTGATGTATTTCAAATAATTTGGAGATCTTTTTAAATCCCTTGCCACAAGCTTTTTTCTGAAGTCCTTACAGAAC
Organism: Noturus placidus; assembly: GCA_022414735.1. Taxonomy (NCBI): domain Eukaryota; kingdom Metazoa; phylum Chordata; class Actinopteri; order Siluriformes; family Ictaluridae; genus Noturus; species Noturus placidus. The sequence goes on along the minus strand of JAFFST010045081.1, from coordinate 49,387 downwards.
TCTTTAGCATGATTACGCCACACACCTCAATAACAAAGGTAACCCCAGACTCTAGCTATGAGAGGGGTTTAAAAAAAAATAAAGACAGGTTCCACCTGCAATCCCTAAGCAGGTCCTAATCACTGGCACCCAATCTTGAACACCTGATTCTAATTTCATGGATTTGAAGGTGTTATACGAGTAGGGGTGTACTTACTTTATCCATTTCAATTGTAAAAATGACTACTAATTGTCAATTTTATGTAATTTCATAGTGTATCAACTGTTAATAGGCACTGTTTTAAAGAGGATCAAATGTTTGCTTGTCATAGGTTTTTTTTTTTTTGTTTTAAACAATTCCATTGGGTGTACTTCTTTTTTTCACATGACTGTATAACGCACACAGATAAGCATTGACGTATACACGCTTTATCGACATGAACTTAAATAGGAAGACAAACTTTTTGCTGGAGAGGAGACTAAGGTTAAGGGTTAGGAATATTTTAAGTTGTGGAAAATGCTATGCTGGCATTCAGTGCTATGGAGTTTGGACTGAAAGATAATAAGCAAGTCTATAGAGGAGGATCTGACAGTGCAGTGGGTTGGTAGGGTAAGCAAGGGCAAAACATTTAGAAAGGAATGAGATTGTTGTTGGCTTTGTATACCGCAGGGAATTTCAGCTGGAAGTAAATGATATTTCTTCTCCAGCTTGCCCAGAAAGTCTCAGACCTGACCAGTGACCTTTACCTGAAGGAAGCAGAGCTGCAGTACTGTCACTCACAGTAAGTGATCTTCCCGATACAGCTTCCGAAATATCGCATTCTGGTGATTTTATGTACGTTAAATGTTGTATCTTTGTGTTCTAGAGTAAGCCGCTACCGCACTGAAGCTGTTCTCTTGGCCAGAGGAGCGTGTTGTCTCAAAAATGACCTGTCCGAGTACGAGTATAAATTGGAGTGTCGGTCAAAGCAGTTAGCCACGTTGCAATCGGAGCAGAGGACGCTGAGGGAGGAGCTGGTACTTGTACGTCAGGAGAAAGAGGAGCTGCTGGAACGCTGGTTGGAGGAGAAAAGACAGGAGGCAGAGCGAATTAATAAGCACAATGCTGCACTGGAAAAGTGAATGTGCTATTTTGGAAATTGTACTAAAATTTCGAATTGTAGACATTTCCTACAGTCTAGGTCAGAATGGGTCTTTGTTGAGCAGGGAGTTTTGTCATAAATAACACACAAATTTAGGAAGGTTATATTGTATATTTTAAATAAATTATGTTCGGGGACTCGAGGCATTGTGGCTTAAAGGTTCGCAAGTTTGTCTCGCATCTCCAGGGTTGGGAGTTCAAATCCCACCTCGGCCCTGTGTGCTCAGAGTTTGCTCCAGGGGTTTTCTCTGGGTACTCCGGTTTCTTTGCCCAATCAAATGGACTGGACTCCCCCAGTTTATGGTTCCATCCCCCAGTGCAGTGGACTGGACTCCCCAAATCCATGGTTCCCTCCCTCAGTCCAATGACATGCATTTCCAAATTGTCCATTGTGTGTGTGTGATATTCTGCCCTGTGATAGGTTGGCACCCCGTCAAGGGAGTGCCCCAAGTTCCCTGGGATAGTCTCCAGGCTCCCCTGCGACCCTGTGTAGGATAAGTGGTATAGAAAATGGATGGATAGGAGACGAGTCTATAAATATCCAGAATGTCACTAATTCTAAAATGTGATTTGTTAGAGAAAATTAATCAACACCTTTCTGACCAATCAGAATCAATAATTTGTCAAGAACAGCGCTGTGGTACAAAAGAATTACTACAGGCTGTATAATTAAATGAATACTACATTATTTACATAAATGAACCATAATGTCATCTTAATATGGAAAACAATACGTTGCCCATACTAAACATCTTGATTTTGCTCCTCCCGGTAGGTGGAACAGTTATGCTGGTCGACTGAACAGGCGTTTGTATTCGGGGCCTCGTCGGCAAACACGGCCTACTACTAACAGCCAAGTTATCCAAAGAGATTCAGCTGATCAACCATCCACCAAGCAGGACTAAATACTTCACCGATTTACTTTTAATTCAGTTTACTGACAATTTGCACTTTACTAAATGTTAATTGTATAAAATATATATTTAAAAAATGTTTATTATAATTTTAATGTGAATTTCAAGCCAGTATGCATAATAAACTTATTAAGATGTCTTGACGTGCATTGCTACATTTTTTTATATATATACACACACTCTCACGGTCCACTTTTAATAGGAACACCTGCTTATTTATGCAGTCATCTGATCTAAGCCAATTATGTGGCAGCGACACATGCAGATACAGGTCAAGAGCTTTAGTTAATGTTCACATCAAACATGAGCATGGAGAAAAGATGAGATCTGTGTGAATATAACTGTGGCATGTTTGCTGGTGCCAGATCAGCTACAACAGCAGATAACCTCATCAGGTTCCACTGTCGAACAAGGACTCACCCTGGACAGTTGAAGACTGGAAAAATAATGGGTGATCTTTCTTTGTAATCTTCAAGTGTCCAGTTTCGATGATCCTGTGCCCATGATGGCCTCAGATTCCTGTTCTTAGCTGACAGGAGTGGAACCCAATGTGGTCTTTAGCTGTTCTAGCCCATCCACCTAAATTCAATGTTTTGTGCATGCTGGGATGCTTTTTTTATAGCCATTTTCCTCTGACCTCTCTTATCAACAAGGTTTTCACACACAGAACTGTCACTCACTCAATGTTTTATGTTTTCTGCACTGTTCTGTGTAAACTCTGGTGTCTGTTGTGTGTGAGTATCAGTTTGAATAGCAGTTTCTGAAATACTCAAACCAGCCCATCCGGTACCAACAACCATGCCAAGGTTAAAGTCCCAGAGATCACACGGTTTTCTTCTATTCTGATGTCTGATGCGAACATTAACTAAAGCTTTTGACTTATATCTGCATGACTTCATGCATTGTGCTGCTGCCACATGATTGGCTGATTGGATCACTGCATAAATGAGCAGGTATACAGGTGTTTGTATTAAAGTGCACAGTGAGTGTATATTTGATTCAATGACTGAACGACCGTTTGGCATTTTATGTTTTATTAAAAAAATTAAATAAAATCTGAAATAAAAAAAAGTAAATGGAAAACAATGACATGTCACAGTTATTAAACTTGTATTAACATGAAGATAATTATACTCCTTTTCCCACCTCATCTGAGACCTGATGACTTTGTTCAAAAGTAGCATGTTTATTTACACGTGAAGGTGCTGTATGGTAAATGTAAACGCCTTTCCGATGTGCAGACGGCCATTACGGCTCGACCGAAGCACACTCCATATCAGCACCGATTCCATCACCGTGAATAAAGAAGGAATGAGCCAGTGTACCTGAGGGTTGGACAGAGTATGCCATGGACACCACAAACAAAACATCCTATTAGTATTAATCATGTTGAACTGCTTAACGGTTAGCTAATGAGCACTTTGTAAAACATGATGCACGGTAAAGAGGTTGTGTGTGACAGTGCTTCGTCTGGGATTCTCAATACGGTTATTTCTTCATCATGTTTGTGTTATAACTCATAATAATTAAGATTATTAACACTCATTTACTAATGTCAAAACACATTGTAGAAATTAAGCTAAAAAGGCATTTCAAAATCAACTTCAAGATATCACAGAACAACAAAACAGAAGTTCTCACAATTTGGATTTTCTTTCCAAATCCATATACATTTTTTTTTTTTTTTTGTATTTAACCTCAAACCATGATTGGCACTATGTAGGACACCTAGATGCCACATTAGGCTGAAAATAGACATGGTTGGCTCTACTGAATCAGCACACTACAGCAGGATACAACAATCACCACCAGCTCAAAGCAAGAGAACATTTTATGAGGAACTTTGCAGCAGCGTTACAGCTGCTGAAGAGGTGGGTCTACTGTTTAATGGGCAAGAGCTTCTCTAACTGCCTAATTTATTCCTTAATGTTAATGTCTGGTAGTGCGTGTGCACAACAGTATTATACATTTTGCTGTTGGATTTCTGAAGAAGTGTTTACTTAAGTATTCTGTTTAGCATATGTCATGGCTTACGTGTTACTTGTTCAATTGACGTTAAATATTAATTCATCTTCAGTAACGGTTTTATCCTGTCAGGGCTGTGGTGGATCTGGAGCCTATCCCGGGAACACACCACAGGGCACCACGCACATAGAGCTTTTTCAGTTGCTGCCCCTTGCTTATGGAATCAATTGCCACAAAAAAGAGGCTGAAAACATCTCTTCTCCCAGGCATTTTAATATTTTTTATTAAATTTGGTTTTATTCTGTTTGCTATTTTACTTTTCTTTACTCTGTTCAACTTTGCTGTGTTAAATATACTTTATAAATAAAATTTACTTACTATGCGCACGCACACATTTAAACCTATATTTTTTGGGAGGTGTGAGGAAACCCATGTGAGCACGAGGAGAACGTGCGAAACTCTGCCCAAACAGTAACACGAGCTCAGGATTGGACATGGAGCTAACCTCTGTGCCGCTGTGCTGTGATGCCCTGTGATGAACATGTTTGTTAAGCCATGTCTACATGAAGCTTATACAGTGCATTTTGGTCATCTTGTTCCTGGATTCATGTTTCACTAATGAAAAATAATCTTCAGATATCTATTCTGATTATTATTATTAGGCTTTTATTCTCATCATTGTGAAATAGATATAAATGCATCGATACTAATAAAATGCTTGCAGAAGACTGAGCCGTCTTATCACACATTACGATATTTCTGTCCAAATGCATAATAGCAGACATCCCACTGCTTTGCAGAAGTTTCTCAGCAGTTAGGCTTAATCGAATGAATCAGCAGAGCAGGTGATGCTTATGTTACCTGCAGCGTGTAGAAATGTATGACGTCGGTCACGGAGATAATTTATTGAGAATGAACACAGTCCTGCAGCTCTCCCTAGATTGCAATCGCTGACGCATCCATGCAGTGCGGCATCTAGATTTCCTACATCGATGTTTGGCACAAGAATCACATGAGATCATTATTTATTCATAAGAAAAGGTGGTTACAGCACCTTTCCTTAAATGATCCTTTTAGCATTTTCCAAATGTGGCCAAACACTGCATCATCAAAAGGAACGATAAGAAGACCAGGAAGGAGATCCGTTATGAAAGATTGTTCATTTTGAGTAAATTAGTCGGTGATTTTACTTCATGCTGTAAGTTTCTGGGCTGTGTGGGTGGAAAAGGAAGGGAGGAAAGAAGGAAAGGAGGCTCAGCAGTCCTCATCCTTGTCGTCAGTGGTCCCTTTTAACCGCAGTCGAGCAAAATCTTCAAACACCAGGTCGTCATCCTGGGTGAAGCTACTATCAGAAGGGAAAGAATGAAAGAACACTCCAGATGTGCAAAACCACACATTTATATATACACAAACATTCATGCACGGAGAAAAATATATATGGATAAATTCATAAATAATCACAAACTTACTTTGTGTCAAACTCTATGAGGTTGGTGTCGATAGGAGGGTCTGCCTCTGGTATAGCTGTTAAAAAAAATATTATATAATATTCATGACACTGTAGTTCAATTCAATTAAATTGTTATATGTATAGCACTTTTAACAATGGACATTGTCTCAAAGCAGCTTTAGAAAAGCATATAAACATAGGATTCAGATTTTAAGCGTCTTAATATATGCCTAATGAGCAAGCTGGTGGTGAGGAAAAACTCCCTAAGATGTTAAGAGGAAGAAACCTTGAGAGGAACCAGACTCAGAAGGGATCCCATCCTCATCTGGCTAACAAAGGATAATGAACTTCCCTTTACTTTCACACTATGGTTTGTATATGAAGTCTGTTTTGTTGAACTAATCCACTGTTCACTAAAGGAGACGGGTGCAAAATTGTATGTGGTAATTGCAGACCTAAGGCCATAGCAGCAACCGTAGCCCCAGCGACCACAGCAAGAATGTCCATGTGGAACTGAGGTCTGTTAGAAACATGGTTCTAACTGCACTGGCATTACAGAGAGTAACCAGGACTGGACTAACCTTCATTTCAATATTATCCCCAATGTAAATTCATCGCTTTAAAGGATTTTAACATTTCAAGTATAACGCATGAACGCAGCTTTTGCTATAGATCACATTACAGGTATTAAATTATTGGCACATACCTGGACTACGTTACGAGATTTATACAATACAAACTGACACTGAAAAAGACCCTAGATACAGTGCATCCGTAAAAAATTCACAGCACTTCACATTTTCCACATTTTGTTATGTTACAGCCTTATTCCAATATGGATTAAATTAATTATTTTCTTCAAAATTCTTCATACAATACCCCATGACAACCGGGTTCAAGTCTGGGCTCTGGCTGGGCCACTCAAGAACATTCACAGAGTTCTCCTGTAGCCACTTCTTTGTTATCTTGGCTGTGTTCTTAGGGTTGTTGTCCTGTTGGAAGATGAACCTTCACCCCAATCTGAGGTCCAGAGTGCTCTGGAGCAGGTTTTCATCAAGGATGTCTCTGTACATTGCTGCATTCATCTTTCCTCGATCCTGACTAGTCTCTCAGTTCCTGCCACTGAAAAACATCCCCACAGCATGATGCTGCCACCACCATGCTTCAGTGTAGGGATGGTATTGGCAAGGTGATGACTGGTGCCTGGTTTCCTCCAGAAATGACGCTTGCCATTCAGGCCAAAGAGTTCAAACTTTGTCTTGGTCTGACAGTCCTTCAGGTGACTTTTGACGAACTCCAGGCAGGTTGTCCTGTGCCTTTAACTGAGGAGTGGCTTCCGTCTGGCCACTCTACCATACAGGCCTGATTGGTGGAGTGCTGCAGAGATGGGTGTTCTTCTGGAAAGTTCTGCTCTCTCCACAGAGACACGCTGGAGCTTTGTCAGAGTGACCATCGGGTTATTGGTCACCTCTCTGACTAAGGCCCTTCTCCCCCGATCGCTCAGTTTGGCTGGGCGGCCAGCTCTAGGAGGTTCCAGACTTCTTCCATTTACGGATGATGGAGGCCACTGTGCTCATTGGGACTTTCAATGCTGCAGAAATGTTTCTGTACCCTTCCCCAGATCTGTGCCTTGACACAATCCTGTCTCGGAGGTCTACAGACAGTTCCTTGGACTTCATGGCTTGGTTTGTGCTCTGACATGCATTGTTAACTGTGGGACCTTATATAGACAGGTGTGTGCTTTTCCAAATCATGTTCAATCAACTGAATTTACCACAGGTGGACTCCAATCAAGTTGTAGAAACATCTCAAGGATGATCAGTGGAAACAGGATGCACCTGAGCTCAATTTTGAGTGTCATGGAAAAGGCTGTAAATACTTATGTACATGTGCTTTTTTTGTTTTTTATTTTTAATAAATTTGCAAACATTTCAAACAAACTTCTTTCATGTTGTCATTATGGGGTATTGTTTGTAGAATTCTGAGGAAAATAATTAATTTAATCCATTTTGGAATAAGGCTGTAACATAAAATGTGGGGAAAGTGAAGCGCTGTGAATACTTTCCAGATGCACTGTATAAAAAGACTTTACTGATTTATTTTTTTTTGTACTGGATAAACCTTCAATCATCAAACACCCGCTCCCATACAGGATTTCCCAAACTTGGGATTTTGCAGAATTACTTGTGCAGGAACGTTTCTTCAGATCTAAACACACATGCTTGATAGATGGTACAGCCCTGCCATTCACGAACCACATCAAGATTGTGTTTTCAAACTAGACAGTCAGCCTGTGCCCACACACTACAGGACGTTGATTTATAAATGCTGAAGATTAAAATTTAACGTCATTTTAGACTGAGGAGGCCACGACTTGACTGAGTTGAGACTGGGTTTTACATACCATGCACTTTCAGATAACGCCCGTATTATCTTCCAGTGTTTTTAAACGTACTTGCTGTGTTACATAGGTCAATGTTGTATGATGCATCTGTGTCACAGTATAATCGCACACCAGCATGCCATCATCCAGTGCACTTTTCGTGTAGGAATAAGCCTAAGAAGCTAGCTGTGTCGAAATGAACGAGTGCTGCGTAATCAATGCTGAAGTACGGCAGGTACCTGAGGCTGGTCGAGAAGTAGGAACATCTATGGGTTTGGGATGCATTAAGACAAACGGCAGCTCGACCGAGACATCTCTGCAGGAGGAAAAAGACACAGAGGTTAAACTGCTTGAAGATTCGATTCGCATTTAGTGCAATAAAAAAATAAATAAATAAAACACAGGCATTCTGTACATATAGGTATCATTCGGTTACTTCACAACAAGAGAAAAACAGATGAGTAGCAGATAGAGCAAGCTTCACTGCAAACCTGGACAGGCAAATCAAGAAGCCACAGTGATGCACAGTGTATATTTACCTCTCCAGTAAGCTGCTTAAAAGTCTGACGCAACGCAGGAGGGTTAACAGACAGATGGAGGGAAACAGATACACAGAGAATAAGATGAAACACCAGCAGAGAACGGAATGATGTGAAAGCACAAATGACTTAATGAAAGCAAAAAGGTTAAGGGAGAGCATCAGCAGCCATCCCGCTGCTGGAACATACACTCTCGTGCATAAAATTCTTGAGGGGAAGAAGAAAATAAATAAATAAACAAATAAATAAATAAATCTCACAAAGAGAATGGTAACAGTACATCATTATCTGAGGGTTGCCTTTGAGCAAACCAAAATGTTCCAACAGTGGAAATGTGGCTCTTAAAAACCTACAGCCATCATCAGTCTCATATACTATACAGTCATTGAAATCAAATCTAACAGCAGTACGGGAAGAATGTGATGGTGATTCAATACAGAAACAACATTGCGCTGCAAGCTACAAAAGTTCAAAGCTGTGAACCATTTATCTAAAATACAGAGCTCTATAAAGCATACTGCTTACATAAAGCTTACTGACGCATTTGTAACAGTGTAAACAACAAACCCCGTGGAGAAAATAAGTACCAGACAACAAATGAGGCTACAAATGAAACCTGCTACAGTATAACTGCATATCGAAGAGTGGGTCTGTTTCTAAGAAACCTGTGACTCACCCTCCGCGGGAGATGACCAGCTTAACTTTGACTCGATACGACACCAGAACTCCGAGAACCTCCTTATTACATCCATCTTTAACACTATGCACAGAGTAGGAATAAAGGAAGAAAATTAGTCTGCTCACTCATTTGACAAGATGTTATAAAATAAAGACACGCTCCTTACTAACATGGTGCTGGAGGCCAGGTTGGTGTCTTCGTGTTTGAGCTTGCCGTCCAGAGCCAGGCCTCGCTTCTCTCGGTTATTGTTCAGGGTGGGAGTGAGCGTGTACACCTTACAGAACGTGGAGCTGGACGATACCTGGTCACTGAAAGGGTTAAAATCGCGTCAGTTTAACAACACGGATGCGTTCGCTCTAGTATACTGTACTGAGAATATACAATGATGAACGGTTGTTGCTCACTCGGCTTCAAGCTGCGCCACTGGACATTTGTACTGAGCTGTGCTGAACAGACAGATGTCAGCATACTGCCGCACTGAGGAAAAGACAAAAGTATGATCCGTATTGGTTTAAAGAACTGCTAGAGCACAATCGGCAAAGACAAAATACGTATGAATGGACATGGAAAACGCCTTGCCTGATATTTTGACTCGTTTGACAGTCTTGGTTGAGTTGTTGGTGACATGAACGTTCACACTGATGGGCTCCCCGTGGTAATACAGCTGTACAAAAGAGCACAAACATCTCAGACCAGTATATTCTTATACAGTGGTGTGAAAAAGTGTTTGCCCCGTTCCTCATTTCCTGTTCCTTTGCATGTTTGTCACACTTAAGTGTTTCGGAACATCAAACCAATTTAAACAATAGTCAAGGACAACACAAGTAAACACAAAATGCAATTTGTAAATGAAGGTGTTTATTATTAAAGGTGAAAAAAAATCCAAACCATCATGGTCCTG
>JAFFST010045080.1:122379-142187 GCA_022414735.1 Noturus placidus | reverse complement strand
GGTCATTCAGAGTGATCATGGGCCTCTTGGCTGCATCTCTGATCAGTCTTCTCCTTGTATGAGCTGAAAGTTTAGAGGGACGGCCGGGTCTTGGTAGATTTGCAGTGGTCTGATACTCCTTTATTTCAATATTATCGCTTGCACAGTGCTCCTTGGGATGTTTAAAGCTTGGGAAATCTTTCTGTATCCAAATCCGGCTTTAAACTTCTTCACAACAGTATCTCGGACCTGCCTGGTGTGTTCCTTGTTCTTCATGATGGTCTCTGTGCTTTAAACGGACCTCTGAGACTATCACAGAGCAGGTGCATTTATTCGGAGACTTGATTACACACACGGGGATTCTATTGATCAACATTAGACATTTAGGTCAACATTGGATGATTCAGAGATCCTCACTGAACTTCCGGAGAGAGTTTGCTGCACTGAAAGTAAAGGGGCTGAATAATTTTGCTCGCCCAATTTTTCAGTTTTTTATTTGTTGAAAAAGTTTGAAATATCCAATAAATTTGGTTCCACTTCATGATTGTGTCCCACCTGTTGTTGATTCTTCACAAAAAATTACAGTTTTATATCTTTATGTTTCAGGCCTGAAATGTAGCAAAAGGTCGAACAGTTCAAGGGGGCCGAATACTTTCGTAAGGCACTGTATGTTCTTTTAATGAAGGGCGGGGCCTCTTCGGATTGAAACGATCATCGCCCCAGATTTTCGAATCTCAGGTAAATTCTTAATCGAAACGATTTTTGGCCGACATTGTAGGTATTCATACTTTAGTAGCTGAATCAACTGAAAGTATCATCCTACAAATGCTTGGGTGTTTGGCTGGACGATTGGCTTACGTTTAAAGTGCACATTACACATTTAATGAAGAAGCTGAAGGTTAGGTTGGGATTTTATTATCGTAAGAGGGCATGTTTTAATTGAGCAGTTAGGAGAACTCTTGTTCAGTGCTCTTGACTATGGAGATATTATTTATATACATGCTAGTTCCTCTACACATTGCTGTATAGACTGTGCATCATAGCTCTTTACGTTTTATAACCAATTACCTGTATAACACACATCATTGTATTCTTTATGAGTTGGTCTCTTGGCTTTTTGTTAAGTTTAAGGAGACAGCAACATTGGGATATTTTTATTTACAAAGCTATATGGGGAAAACTCCCTTCTTATTTGTGTAATCTTCTATTAATGATGAGCAGCAGTTATGATTCTTGCTATGGTTCTAGATGGTTGCTCTATAGGGTAAAGAGATTTAATCTCAAGGGACTTCTTGGTTAAATAAAAATAAAAAAGAGAATATACAGGGTTTCCCTTCATAGTAGATGATAGATTGTGAGTTTTGATGGCACACCTGAGCGCGCACTGCACCCCTGTCTCGTCTCCATAAGCTGAGTACAGCATATCCATCTCCTCAGGAAGCAAGTCCGGGTAGATGGAGTTGTTCTGCAACGTCTGAGTGTTGTACGCACTACTCAGGAACGTCACTGCACACAGACGGGTGAAGAAAAAAAAGAGAGAATGAAATCAAAACCGTGTAGCAAACATAAGCAGTGTGCATAAAGGTGAGAGCTTTGGACTAATTACCCTTGTGTCTCCGGTCATCTTTGAATCCCAGCGTCGTAAGGCCAGGTAAGAGCTTATTGGATAGAGAGCTTAAATCTACAGTATGGATCTCTTCATCTGTAAAATATTGCATTTTAGAAATAGGAAGGATTTGGATTGGAAGAGTACTTGGATTCAAGCAATGAAAAAGCACATATAGGCGTTTTTTCCACTCCACAGCTAAAAAAACAAGAACTGACCATTTAAACTGTAGATTTAAACGTGCATTCTGGAACATTTTCTTAATCTTGTACCATTTAAAAAAAACAAAACAAAATAAAGTAAACACAAATTGTTTGTAAAAAAAAAAAATCTAATTTTGTCAACCCTTTATTGACAATAATATGACAAAGATTAACAGAACTATCCACACACGTGACACTGCACCCTATATAATTAGACAATAAATAAATACTATTATTTTTGTACATTTGCCATGCATTTGTGCTCTAAAAACATTCGAATACAAAAACTAAACGTTGATTGTGACAAGCGCTTTTGCTTTTTTATTTTTGATTCTGTGTTTTTGTGTTACACGTTTCATTTCTGTACAAATAAGGAAACATTCCTACTTGACTACTGGCCGACAGGGGGGAAAAAAAAGAAAAAAAAAAGAGGGCACTCCAGTTTTCTGGTGACAAAAGTTCAGAAACATATATGCGTTTGTGTTTGTCTATGGTGCTGTGTACCTTCTGCCTCTGGATCCTGATTAACTACAGTATAATTCAAAGCTCCGTCTGATTCCTTTTTAATGTATCCTATCTGAAGATGAAAGAAAGAGAAACTCTTCAGGAAGTACGTTAGCAATTTGTTTTTCTGAACAGTATTTTGTAGACGTCGCATACCTTCGAGTTTGGCATGTAGCGGTTGATGCGATCCCGGGCCTCATCAGCTGCATGCTCCACCAGCGCCAGGACGTGTTCCTCAGCTGTGCTGTCGGTCAGGCTACACGCGTTCCCCTCTGGCTCGTACAGATCACTGAGGAAGTATTAAAGGAGGAGGAACTGTTGACTATTTTCCAAATACTCCTGAAGTATTTTAATTTCTCTTATACTACAGCACTTTGACAATGACTACAATTTATTTATTTACTATTTATCCATTTATAGTGATGTTTAATTCTGTGGGACGTCCATGTTCTTATGTTATAGCAGCTATAAACAGTCCTTACCATCCTCTCTTTCATCTCTTTCATGTGTTTCTTACAGTTACACAACACTGACACTGGAGACTCCTTACAGAAAACGTTACCATATCAACAACTATATGTTGTTTGTTCTTCCTTTCATTATATAACAACTCTGATTTATCTCTTTCTTATTAGCCTTAGGTTATGTGGCATTCTGGCCATACAAGGCTCTGTAAATGAGCTATTAATAAAAGAAGCAATTTTACATTTCGTGAGCTTTACAGTTTCTTGCATTACATTAAAAGGTTCTCTTGCAATGACAGTGTAATTAAACACACCCCACACACTATTGAGCTCAGTGAGAATCACTCATTCCCATAACTTTATAAACTAGCAGTATTCATAGCATCCTTTCTTCAAGACTTGGTTTTTACCTGATTATGGGCTCTTTAACCGGCTGCTTTTTGGATTTTTTGGCAGACTCTGTGTGGAAATGGGTGACTTCTGGAACAGGTTCCTCACCAACCACGTCCTCGTCGCCCAAAATGGCGGCCTGCTGAGAGAAATCCATGTCGTGCATGAAAGACATGCTGCGCTTCAGAGCTAACAGCCGCTCCTGCAAACAGAGCAGAGAAAGAGCCGCGCAGCCATGTGTTTACTCCTCCATCATGAGGCCTTAGCGGGCCGTGACCATGGGAGTGTAGGAACGTAAAAGCCGATGGCAGGAGCAATGGAAAGGGTTCCGGCATGGGCTAAAAATAAAAAAATTCAAATAAAAATAAACATGGAAGCATCCAAGCCTATGGAAGCATCCAAGCCTGAACATGGAAGCATCCAATCCAATCATGCGTGTGCATAGCAAGCGCGGTTATTAGCTGAAATACTAAGCGTTAGAAGCGCAGTTCAACATTTGGGTGCAGTGAAAGTGGGAAAAATGGTTATGATGGAGAATCGAAACAGAATTGAATACAAATAGGCAGCGTGTTACTTTGCTCATCATTTTGAAACCAGTGTGGAGAAGCTTCTTAGCAGCTTTATAGTAGACTGTCTCGGGTCTGTTATACACCATGGCGTTGTCACACATCAGCTTGAAGTCGGCCTAAATATCAAAAAGACAGGAGCAGCAAAGATTGCATGTTGAATAAATTGCATACAAGTCAATGTAACTTACACAGAGACACCTCTGCAGAACAACGTCTTTAACAAGAGCAAAATGTCCAATGTCCACAAATGCAACTATAACATGCAATCCATCTATATTTATTTTCCTACATCTACCCATACTGTATTCATCCATGTATTCAGAGTTACCAGTTTATTTATTTTTTTAAGCCTACCAATCTACTGACTGATAAACCTGTATGAAGCGGTCTATGAATCAAAGTACCAGTCCATGAACCTATCTATGGATCTCTCTATTGGACTGTCTAAGGACCTTTCTGTGGTCTTCTCTGTATACCCCTATGATCCCATCCCTCATCCAGGGCCCTCTACGATCTCATGTTCCTTTCTATGAACCTCTCTATGACCTTCTGTTATATGACCTGTCTTATGTCCATGAACCTGTCTATGACCTTAGGTCATCTATGAACATAGGTACCTGTCTATGCATGTTTCTTCACCAAATTCTAGAAATTTAAGTGAGGTATTAGAGCTCATTATTTACATCAGAAAAATACACCAAATACCTTAAACTCTGTGACTGTTTTATATTCGTTCATGGCAATTTTGTCCTTCATGGTGCTAAAGTCCATGGGGTGTTTGATGATCATGGAGTAGCCTGGTGCGATGGCGTCCGTCACAGGGAAGGCGAAAAACCCATGAGGGTCTTTCCTGGACAGACACACACACCACCAAAGGGAAAGCACTGGATAAGTACTGTAAATAAATTCTGAATACTGGGTAGAGAGAGCAACCATTTCCTTCCTCTCTGATTGTATCTTCAATGTGACTAGGCATTGATTTGAGAGACAGTAACGCCATGACAGAGTATACATGAAGACAGGATGAGACAGAAAAGACTTGGTACAACATGCATCATGTGATCAGACCTCTGTAGAAGACGCAGGAAGTGCTCGAGGAGTTGTTGGCGAGGTGTGCTTTCATTTTCTGGAACAAGATAGACATATATTACATGTATTAACACAATGTCTGGTAACAATTAAACTTCTCCTTGAAAGTGGCTCATTCACCACCAGAGGGCAGAGTGAGACTGGGCAAGAACCTAACGCACTCAATTGCAATAGAACAACTGTACAGAAAGCAGGATTGAAACACATGGTCAACCCAATAGTTATGAACATCGAGATATTCTAAAAGCCATGTGAACAGATTTCTTGTCTGAATAACATTAATATGGGAACAAGGACTAAAAAGCACTACTAAGGCTAAGAAAAGTCGGCTGGGTTCATTCACAAGGACATTTTCACAATAGTTATATATACACCGATCAGCCCTAACATTAAATCCACCTGCCTAATATTATGTAGGTCCACCATGTGCCACCAAAACAGCTCTGACTGGTCAAGTCATGGACCCCACAAGACCTCTAAAGGTGTTCTGTGGTATCTGGCATCAAGACGTTAGAAGCAGATCTGTTAAAGAGGTCATATGATGCTTTTTAAAAAAAAAAAAAATTTTTCCTTTTTCTTAAATGTGTAATGTATCTGTTTCTGCACGTAAAAGATCTGCAAAGTTACAAAGCTCATGGTCTCCTACAAAGGTATTTTTTCTATCTAACAGAGAACACTGCTCCAGACCTGCCTAAAACGCCTCGATTCAAGTCTAGATATTACTTCCGCAAACGTCTACGTCACAATTTGAAATATCCGCATAATCTCACTATAATAAGTCGTGTTTGCAAAGTCGGTTCCGATTGATCTGCTCGATCATCCACATTTTCTGAATCTGACTCGGGGTCGAACCGATACGGTAAAACCGACGACATTATTTACTGTTTATAATTGCATTAGAAACCTTGAAAGATGAAGCTCATGATTATGGTAAGGGGCGTTACATTTCCGACACACTTGAGGTTTTTGACCAATCACAATGCAGTGGGTCAATCAGAGCACACTGGGCTTTTCGGAAGGAGGGGCTTTTGAAGAAACCAGAACTCAAGAGTGTTTCAGAAAGACTGGGTATAGAGGTACAGTAATAACGTACAGTATGTGAAAAAAATTTGGTTTTTGAACATTAAAGCTAATCTATTACAACTAGTAAACAAAATAAACTTTTAAAACAGCATCATATTATCCCTTTAAGTCCTGCAAGTTGCGAGGTGGGGCCTCCATGGATCATACTTTTTTGTCCAGCACATTCCAGAGATGCTTGATCGGCTTGACATCTGGGGAATCTGGAGGCCAAGTAATCACCTTGAACTATCTATGTTCCTCAAACCAATCCTGAACAATTTTTGCAGTGTGGCAGGGTGCATTATCCTGCTGCAAGAGGCCCACTGCCTTTAGAGAATACCATTGCCATGAAGGAGTGTACTTTGTCTGCAACAATGTTTAGGTAGGTGGTACGTGTCAAAGGGACCAAACGGACTAGCCTTCACTCCTCATATTCATCACTGAGCCTTGGGCCCATGACTTTGTTGCGGGTTCACCGGTTGTACTGTGTGTGTCTCTCTCTCTCTCTCTCTCTCTCTCTCTCTCCCTCTCCCTCTCTCTCTCTCTCTCTCTCTCTCTCTCACTCACACACAGACACATACACACACAACGTGGATTGAGCTTTGGCTGTTCGGTGTTTCAGGGAGACATTAAAAAGTTACCTTGTTGAGTGCGACAGGCTCTTACAGGACGGTCCGCCTGCGTGTCCAGCTCCACCTTCACACTGGGGTGGAACTCCTCAGGCTCAACCTCAAACTTCTCCTTCTCCTTCTCCCTCTTCCTCTTCCTCTCCTCCACCACCACCTGCAGCACAGCACAGCACAAAACCCTTCAAGGATACCAAAGACATCACGCTCGGTCAACATTTATGTGAAATTTAGCACTGCGTCTGTTGAGAACATAAGAAGCAGCTTAGAGACTTTACCTCTACAGGTTTAGTCAGGGTGAAGGGCTCCACCGGGGCGCTGGTTGTGGTTTCTAGCTGCTCTCGTTCACGTTTTTTCTTCTTCTCCTCCTGAAAATCAGATAAACAATGGGGCCCCGATTTATCAAACGTTTAGTGTGTAAATGGTTTCAACGGTCAAAGCAAACTAAAAATTCCACGCAGATTTACCAACGTTAGACTATATACATGTAGACAGATGATGTAGTGTTAAAAATGACACGCCTCCTCCTTTACTAACCTTTCTTCTTCTCCTTTCGTCATCATCCACGTGCTTGTCCTTCTCCTTTTCAGATTTTTTCTTCTTCTTCTTTTTCTTTTCCTTGTGGCGTTCCCGTTCGTGGTCAGATCGATCATCGTAATAACTCGAGTCGTGCCCTGAGCCTGAGAGTTCAGTGACCTCGCTGCCCCCGACCTTCAACACCAACTTCAGCGGCTTATCCAAGTGTTGGTCCTCGTAGTCTGGGTGTAAAAAAAAGGAACACGTCTAATTGAGTGCTTCAATAAAAGGAAAGTACAACAAATAATATTTTTTTCCCCCAAGATGGTTAGGTGGGTTTGAACTTTGAACTTTTCCCGCTTATATTCATGAAGCCTCGCCCATGCAGCTCCCAATCCCCCCCGGGGATCTACACATTTGGGATAAAAAAATAAACTATAATCTAATGCAGCCAAGGCCAAATTATGAGAAACAGAAATGATTAATTAATTGCTTAGCTGGGTGTTCAGGCTATGCAGTCTGTTATTTCACCTCACCTCCCAATCAGAGTTGTTCTTTCTTTCGCCACATCTGTTCCCCAGATACAGGAAGGATTAGTTCACCTCTTGAGTCGAACGACTCGAACCCAAAGACTTGACATGTGAACGAACCATTTCTGTTTCCTGTACAGAACCTAGAGGGACGTTGCAGCGCATGTGCGGTCCACACAAAGATGAACGAATCACTCTCTGAGACGACACATCACTAGTGTCTATAAAACGATTCACATCCAAGCTTCACATCCATTCCAGTCCGGAAGCCAGTTGTCCAAACGGGTTTTCTCAGCTACTTAATACACTTTTCCTAACTTCACGGGTTACTGCATTATTTTAAAACCATGTTCTACATATCTTCACGGTTATTTCTGCACTGCACTGCAGTTCAGGAATAAATTAAATCGACTATTGGACCATCCATCCATCCATCTTCAACCGCTTACTCCTTTTCAGGGTCAAGGGGAACCTGGAGCCTATCCCAGGAGGCATCGGGCACAAGGCGGGTTACACCCTGGACAGGGTGCCAGTCCATCGCAGGGCACAATCACATACACACACACATTCATACACTACGGACACTTTAGACACACCAATCAGCCTAACATGCATGTCTTTGGACTGGGGGAGGAAACCGGAGTACCCGGAGGAAACCCCCGACACACGGGGAGAACATGCAAACTCCGCACACACATGGCGGGACTCGAACCCCGGACCCTGGAGGTGTGAGGCGAACGTGCTAACCACTAAGCCACCGTGCGCCCTGGACCGTGACTATTGGACCGTTAAAAGATTTTTTTTTAACTACAAGATCAATAACAAACCCAATACACTTCAAGAATCCTCCAATATACAGTATGCCTGCATACTCTCCACATTAGTGCACTTAATTCTGCGCCCCATTTAGTGTATGATATCTGCAATAAGAGGCAGTTTGGGATACAGCCTGTTTAAATGAGAGCCTGTTGCGGTATAGCTACTGGACTATTTTTTAAATAATTCAAACCGCTTTCTGAACATAAAACGTCACAGATTTCCTTTTAATCATGCTATAAACCTAGGCTTCATGTATATATAACTCACTGTCAGCTCATCTCAAGCTGGAATGAATAAACCTAGCTGGGTTCGCGCACGCGCTCAATACTCACCTCCCTCCACAGTTCTCCATTCGGGTTTGTATTTTTTATGTTTCTTTCCCATGTTGTGTGTCTTAATAAATGCTCAGTTAAGAATAACAGTAATTAAAAGCCACCCAAATTATATTATTTAACGACGAGCAAACAGCGACATCAATAATAACAACAACTAGAGCTGCTAATAATTACTTCCGGTTGGGGCGGAGTTCTCTTCCGGGTTAAAATTTGCGCGGGATTTTCTCTGAGAATGTGATATGGTTTCATTTGGTTAGCTGTGCGTGAGGTAAGTTAGCTAGCTTTCTTTCTTTCTTTCTTTCTTTCTTTAAAATAATGTTTATAAATAATTTGACTGTATTAACCTGTGTTTTTTTTTAATTATTAATGTTGCCTTCTGTTTTGTTAACTGATTGTCGGAGTGAATTAAACACTTGGACTGAATTGTGTTAAGAGTCTTGTTTATGAAAGAATGAAGTCTCAGTACTGTGGATGAAACAGACATGACACTGTTATAATATTAATCAATTAATCAATTAATCACATCTTTTGTGCTCTTTCTGGGAAATAATTTAAATAGTTTGTGGTGTTTATGTTCCTCGGTTTGATAAATGCACTGTAATATATGGGAATTAGTGAGAACTACTTGTCATTATATAGGTCATTAAATAGTAATTAAGGCATGCTAACTTGATTTTAATACCTGACACATGATCGTATTATCTTTAAAACCCAATTCTTCATCTCACTGTTTATCTCAAGAAATCCCATGACCGATCAGTTATAAATGATACATTTACACATTGTGTATTATTATTATTATTATTATTATTATTATTTAATCATGTAGTTAGGTATTTGAATACTCATCGACTACTCTTTTCTAGATGCTGAAAGTCTTCCTGCTGTTTACAGGATGAACGGGGAGAAAATGGAGGTGGGTTGGATTCACCATCAGCAGCCCTGCGAGAACGGCGTTGCTGACCGAGTCGAAGTTCACATCGAGGTTCATGTCAAATCTAAGAGGTACTATTTCAAGATGAACTGATTCAATGACTTTACTAACGTAATCACACACACAAAAAATCCTTTACCCATGTCGAAGTAAGTGCATTTACTGCTGAAGGCACCTTTCACGACAGTCTGAGTTCAGTGTAACTGTCGTGTCTGTGTTGATGCTTGAATACGCCTGTGCAATAAAATACATCTTGTATATTATACGCTACATGATCAAACATGATGGGAGGTGTGACAGGCAGCGATGCCACAGCAATCTGGCGTCTAGCTGTGTGATTTAAGACTGCAAAGGATGTCTTTGTATGCTGTGACTTTACAATTTGCCTTCTTTGGAAATGATGATGTCCCTGTTGAACTCCATGAAGACATGGTTTGCCAAGGTTGAATTGGAATAACTTGAGCATCCTGCACGTAGCCCATTGAACACCATTGAGATGAGGTGTCAGGGTGCAGTCGATGTTCCAGTTCATCATTGCCTGAGCTCACTAATGTTCTTGTGGCTGAATGAACACAAATTCCCACAGCCACACTCCAAAATCTAGTGGAAAGCCTTCCCAGAAGAGTGGAGTTTATTATAACAGCAAACAGGAGGAAGGACTAAATCTGGAATGGGCTGTTCAGCAAGCACATATGGGTGTGATAGACATGTGTCCATAAACGTTTGGCAATATAGTGTGTATTACTATGATGATTATTGTTGGCGAAATGTGAAATTTGTCTAAATGTTGTTACGGTGAGCGGTTTTAATTGAATACCTGCAGCACGGCGAGACGAACTGAAGTAAGGACACACGTTTTGGCTCTGCTCGACCGACACAGCCTCGTAATCGGCTCCTTCAAGTGGACGGAGTTTGATGACGACTTCCTGACTAAAAACGTCGAGTCTGTCTCCGTGGTGGATGCCGATTCTCAGGCAGGGTCGAATTCTTTTTCATTTTACCCAGACTTTTTGGTTTACATGTTGTCTGAATTTCTTCACTTTATAAGACTTTATCTTATAAACAAGATAATGTTCTTTCTGTTCATTGTTGTCTGGTTTATCATAGCAGTCGTAAAGACCGCTGTTTGTATCCACGTTTTTACCAATGAATATAATAATTAGCCAAAATTCTAATTATTTAGAGATGGGGAAGTATGGTCTGTCCAAAAAAAAGCGATGCACCCTAATTTGATAAGACAATTTGATATTTATTAAAGTAATGAAGTTCAATATTGTAATGATTTACAGTTGAAGGCAAAAATGGACATCTTCAGAAATTAAATGCAAAGCTTTGACAGAAACTCTTCTCTGGTATGACTGTAGTTCTGGTTGTACTACAATTGACAGGTTTATATTAACAGGTTATTGCCTCCGTAATAACATCGTACTATTTTTCATTGTGTTTTAGCACAGATATTGTTTTTGTTTACTTTTTTGTAATGGGATGCTCTTTTCCATTCAAAGCCTCTTGATTTGAAGACGAGCAATCTGTGTGTTCACATCTTCTCTCTAAACGACGATGGGCCGAGCACGCTCAACCTGGAAGAGCAGGAGGAGCTATCTGCAGCCAATCACTGGCTTCTGCCAGCAGGTCAGGCTGCACTATGTTTCCTCAGGACTGCGACCCTAATGTGTAAACAATAGCTTGAATCCACTTCCACATCCATTTTAGCTCCTGGGTAGCAATTTTTTTGCGAAACAAGAGCTCCATCATGTTTCTGGCCTGTTGCCAATTAACTTCAAGCTCTTTCTTTTTAGTAACTTTTACCTTATCAGCCTTTTGTTGGCACCATCCCAACTTTTTTTTTTTTTAGACATGTTACCGATATCAAATTTAAAATTACCTTATTTTTTTCCTTAAAATGGTACATTTTACTCAGTTTAAACATTTGATATGTTTTCCATGTTGTACTGTGAATAACATATGGCTTTATGAGATTAGCATTGTAGTTATATTTACATTTTACACAGCGTCCCACCTTTTTTTTGAATTGGGGTTGTATATATGTAAACTCTACAGAACAAAGTCATTTAATATGGGAAAAGAAACGAAAAATTACATGACTGATTCAAAAACAGATTTTAAAATCCAATCAGCTATTTGTCGCTGAGATTTGGTGTTGTAAACATACAGGGCATTATGTGTGCTGCTCTCCAAAAAAGCTTATTATTATTATTATTATTATTATTATTATTTATCAATAATAATAATACTATCATCTTCTCATTTTTCCCAGTATTACTCAATGGGATTTCAGAAAATGAGAAACTAAAGTAAAAAAATAAAAAAGTCTACCAATAAAATCCATTGAGATTGTGTTTTTAAAAAATTGTAGTTTTTTTTAATTTTTTATTCACTCACAGCTGAGTTTCATGGGATTTGGGAGAGCCTGGTTTATGAAGAAGGAATCAAAACGCAAGTATGAAACTGTTCTTTTTGGAAACACCTTTCACCAACATCTTAAAACAATCACCCAGTGTGATGGTGTACGCTTTTCTCACATTGCCCTCCAGCTCTTGGATTATGTTTCGACAGCAATCTTCTTCTCTGACAAAAACGTTGACAGCAATCTGGTTGCTTGGAATCGTGTTGTTTTGCTTCACGGTAAGGATAAATGAATCATTTCAACAGTTAATCTCTCTTCAGGTGTTATTGCAGTATTAGCATGTTAATCTTAATGTTAGCGTTGAGCAAATCAGGGCATGCTGCTTTTTGTTTGTTTTTTGTTCTTCATTTTATATGTGAAACTGATAGATATGAGGAGTGACAGATAGACAACTGGATCATTTTTGATTCTTGGATACAAATAGAAACAGACCGAGGTGTACAGTGCTGTGAATAAGTATTTGATTTCTTTCAGATTAGGCACCTATCACCCATATGAAAAACTAATTGCCCTCTTTAAATTTAAAATCTGGTTGTACCACCTTTAGCAGAAATAACTGCGACCAAACTCAAAACTGGAGATCAGTCTTTAATTTACTTCTAGGACTAGGACTTAATCCAGTTGCGCTTGAGTTTTAACTTACGGACTGAAGACCAGACATTCTCCTTTAGGATTTTCTGGTAGAGAGCAGAATTTGTGTTTCCCCTCAATTATTGTATGTTGCCCAGGCCCTGATGCAGCAAAGCATCCCCACACCATCACACTTACACCACCATGCTTGACCGTATGATGTCCTTTTTGTGGAATTCATTGTTTGGTTTACACTGGATGTAATGGGACGCCTGTCTTCCAACAGTTTCACTTTCTTCTCATCAGTCTCCACAGAATGTTCTCCCAAAAGGTTTGAGGATCATCAAGGTGTGTTTTGGCAAAATTCAGATTAGCCTTTATGTTCTTCTGGGTCAGCAGTGGTTTTCACCTCACCACTCTTCCATGGATGCCATTTCTGCCCAGTGTCTTTCTGATAGTGGATTCATGAACAGTGACCATTTATTGATGCAAAAGAGGCCTGTAGGTCCTTTGATGTTGTCCTTGGCTCTTTTGTGACTTCCTGGATGAATCGTTTGGAGTCCCAGAGCCTTTGAAATAGCTTTGTAACCCTTCCCAGACTGATATATTTCAGTCACCTTCTTCCTCATCATTTCTGGAATTTCTTTCAACTTTGGCATAGTGTGTTACTGGGTAAGAACTTTTAACCAACTTCATGCTGATGGAAAAAGTTCAATTTAAGTGTTGACTTGATTGAACAGGGTTTGCAGTGATCATTCCTGGTTGCGTCTTGTCCAGCCAAACCCCATTATGAATGCAGTTTCATAGATTTGCGGAATCTGTAACTACGGGGGCAAATATATTTTCACACAGGTCCAGTTGGTATTGGATAACTTTTTTTTTTTTTTTTCTTCAATAAAAATAAAACTGTATTTTGGGTTTACTTGGCTTGCCTTTTGTTTTAGTTTATATTTTGTTTTCATTTCTGAAACAATTTCATATGAGACATACACAAAAACAGAAGAAATCAGGGCGCAAATACTTTTTCACTGCACTGTAGATGGCGTGAAGGGTGGACGAATGGATAGATAAACACATATAGAGCAAACGATGGACAGATACAAACAGTATTAAAGCAGTGACTGAACAGGTGGATGGAGAGAGTGAAAGACAAATAGCAATTTATAGATGGACACGGATAAATCAGTAGATGATCTGGTATGATGGATGGATTATATGCATATCTAAAAGGATGGCAAAAGAGCTAGATCGACAGATAGAAAGATGCATACAGACTGATGTTTTCAATAGAGGAATTGAGTGAGCCACATGGATTGATGGATGGTGCAAATGAGGGATGCATGAACAGACAGAAAACTGATTGTGGAAGGATGGATGGAAATAGTAATAAATAGTCATTAAAGAGAACGATAAATAGGTAGCGCTAGATATAGAATTGGGCATCCACGTAGATTGGTATATATTGATGGTACAAGAGAGGAGAGAGGCATTGAGAGACCCATGTGGATAGATAGATTAGGTGGAGCAGTTGAGGGAGGGAGGGATTGACAGAAAACTGACCACAGATGGAGGGGTAGAGCAATGGGTTGACAAATTGCAATTGATGGACAGACACAGATACAATATATAAATGGATGAGTGGCAGGACAGAGGGATATAGAGAGATGCTTGGGTAGACAGGTTTGCTAGAGATGGATGGATGGACAGTAAGACCGAGAGATAAAGACATGATGATTTATGGATATACAGGGGCAGTAGAAGGAGGGATAGATACAGATTTCAAGCAAGCTGATTTGATAGAAAGATAGACAGACACATGGATGGGGCAATAGATTTGTACACGGGTTGATGCAGATAGATGTATTGCATTGACTGAATGCAGAGGTGTAACCTGGCCTGGGCACTGGGGGCTGCAACCCTGAAGATTTTTTTTCTTTAGCCCTGAATAATTCCCCACTCAGAGCGGTTTGTCACTACGTAACTGAACGTCAGTAAGACAACGCCTGTAATTTTTATATCTTAAGTGAACGGAGGTGAGGCCAATCCGACTGGGTTTACAGGAAAATATGTGGAAATACTTGTGTCTTATTGGCTGACAGCTCTCAATTCTGCCAAACGCTAGCTCACACAGTCAGTGTGAGGGGGGTAAAAATTGTGCTGTACGCTGATTTTGTAATTAATTAAATAATTAATTAACCAGTGAAACTGAAACAGTAACATCCTCTCATGATGAGCAGGAAACAAGGTGTGTAAATGTCCGAGTTCCAAGTTATATGAACATATGAGTAGAGCATAAGGACAGATAATGTACTTTGAATCCTGCAGGACCTCCGGGCACGGGAAAGACTTCACTGTGTAAAGCACTTGCACAGAAACTCTCCATCAGACTCTCTGGAAGGTGAGGAGATTTACAGGAGCACGAGTATAAACACCCAGCTCACCTGTTTAGTCTTTGACTCAAGGTGATCTTTCACTTTCCACAGATATTCCTATGGACAATTTGTCGAAATCAACAGCCACAGTTTGTTCTCGAAATGGTTTTCAGAGGTATAATTAATCTCTGGTTATTAAAACGAAATGAATTAAGTAATAAACAGAAGATAAGTATAAATTGTGTTATGTAAACCACTTGCTTGGTGTTTTGTAGAGCGGGAAACTCGTTACGAAGATGTTTCAGAAGATTCAAGAGCTGATCGATGAGAAAGAAGCCCTTGTATTCGTGCTTATTGATGAGGTAAACTTGGCACTGGTTATTTTAAAAGGGTCATATGATGCTATTTTGTTTACTGGGTGTAATAGAATAGGGAAACATGCTTTAATGCTCAAAAACCACATTTTCACATACTGTACGTTATTGCAGTATCTCTAGTCCCAGTCTGTCTGAAACACTGATTGAGTTCTGGTTTCTCCAAAAAGCCCCTCATTCCGAAAAGCCCAGTGTGCTCTGATTGGCCAGCTGACCCACTGCGTTGTGATTGGCCGAAAACTTCAAGCATGTATCAGAAATGTAGCACCTCTTACCATAGTCGTGAGCTTCAGCTTCCATGGCTTCTAAAGCAATTATAAACACAGTAAACAATGTAGTCGGTTTTACCGTATCGGTTTGAGCCCGGGTCAGATTCAGACAACGCGGATGATCGAGCAGATCCATCGGAACCAACTTTGCAAGCACGACTCGAACAGAACGTTTCACAGTGGTAAGTTTTTATTTTGTAACTGTCTTACATTTCAGATTCGATGTTATAATGATTTGACTTCTTTACTGTAACAACTTTGTCCTGAACTTTATGCACATGATCACTGAAGATCGTAAGAAACAATGTACATTACATCGTAAGAAAAAACAATGTACGTTACTCTGCACGTTTATAGGAAAAAATTCCCACAGCTGAATATCAAAACTACTTCAGCACAAAAACTTTAGCTAGCACGTTAGCACCGGTCTACAACTGAGCCCTGGGCCATAACACAAAACTCCGCATTCAAACAGTCAATAGCAGATACTTCATAAAATAATCAAACACACTTACAGGTTCTGATTCAGAAGAGCATGATCGTCCAAGCAAAGTGGGAATCGCCCCATTTTTCAGGAGTAGCCTTTGTGTATAGCCTGCGTTAATATATTCTGTTAATATTTCACATTGTGACGTAGACGTTTGCGGAAGTAAAATCAGGACTTCAAACAACGCATTTTAGACAGGTCTGGAGGAGGGTTCTCTTGGATAGAATAAATCCCTTTGTGGAAGACTGAGCTTTGTATCTTTACTATACATGCACAAACAGATACACTACACACTAAAGGAAAATGTTAAAAAGCATCATATGAACTATTTAGTGCCAGACATGATTGACTACATGATTAGCTCTGTCAGTTATTGTGTTGATGGGGATCTGGCAGGTAACCTGCACGTGTTTGCACCTGTTAAGTGTGTATTGGACTGGTACTTTTCTACTTGGTAGTACACAAGAGTCTCACTTCTTTTAACATCATAAATAATGCCAATAAATAATCCAGTAAATCAAATATGAAAATGACAGATAAAGTCTACTAAAATATCTACTGCTGTTTTAAAGATAATTGTGTATTGGTAATTGAAGTATATTGTTGAGTTAGTTAAACTTTATTGTCCCGTGAGGGAAATTTGTCTTGGGTTTAGTTGATTGCTACCACTATTATTATTATTATTTTTTTTTTTTTTTTTTTAAATGTTGGAATTTTAACAGATGTGAAAGACAGCTGTGGTGTTTATGTGCAGGTGGAGAGTCTAACAGCAGCGAGAAACGCCTCTCAGGCTGGAACCGAACCTTCTGATGCCATCCGAGTGGTCAATTCTGTCCTTACACAGCTGGACCAGATCAAACGGTTGGAATAGTGTGTGTGTGTGTGTGTGTGTGTGTGTGTGTGTGTGTGTGTGTGTGTATATGGGAATGAGAGAGAGAGAGACGGAGACGTGCCTGAGGGAGGGAGTGTGTGAGTGCATGTGCCTGAGTGTGTGAGAGAGAGTGTGTGCGCGTATGAGAGAGGGATGTAGAGAGTTAAAGACAGACAGTTATGAAAAGAGTTAGAGAGAAAAAGACAGAGAGAGAGTAAGGGATGAGGGCATGATTTAGAGAGAGAAAGAGACAGAGGAAGAGAGGGAGAAAGAGAGAGATTGATTGAGCGCATGCTCTCCATGACTGCAAAAATATCTCAGTATCTCCATATCTTAAATCCACCCTGGGGCATGCACTTGTAGTGGATTTATTTCATTTTATATTAATATTTTTTTTTTTAATCAACATCACAGCTGTTGGATGTGTAGATGATTACTGCTACGTGGTGTTATCTTGGAACTAGTTTGGACTAATCCACTAAAGTAGCTGACAGGAATCTCTGAAATGAGAAGCGTTGCATAATTATCTCTTGTGATTTGCAGACATTCGAACGTGGTGATCCTCACTACCTCAAACGTAACGCAGAAGATCGACCTGGCCTTCGTGGACAGAGCGGATATAAAGCAGTATATCGGCCCGCCGAGCGCCCGTGCCGTCTTCAATATCTACCTGTCCTGTCTGGAGGAGCTCATGAAGGTGCGTGTGTGTGGTTCCGAGCTTCAGTGTGAAGTTTGCCTAAAGAGACGCACTGTAATAGTTTTTCTATTATATCTGTTTTTAGGTGTAATAATGTTATATTTTTTATTATTACTTTTTTTTCCTCCATCCAGCGGCAGATCATTTACCCACGGCAGCAGCTGCTGAACCTCGAGGAGCTCGATACGTTGGACTATATCGAGAGCGAAGTGACCGGGCTCAGTCTGCATCTGCAGAAAATCGCAGAGTGAGTCTACGTCTCAAATTCTGATTCACACCCTGGAATATGTCTGTTTTAATCGAAAATCCATTACATGTAAACTCCTTATTCAGAAAATCCACTGAAAAGGAGATATACGCTACCAGTCAAAAGTTTAGACACACTCATTCTTTATTTATTTTATTTTTTCCCACATTTTATAATAATAATAATAGTCATCAACACTCTGGAGTAACACCAATGGAACTGTCAGTGCGTTTACATGGACAACAGTAATCCACTATTAAGCCGTTTAAGAAACTACCATGTAAACAGCCATTTTTAATTACCTTAATCTGATTAAGGTCATACTCGAAGTAAACACTAATCGAATTAAGACAGGTGGAGTACTCCTGTTTTAGTCGCATTATGGACATGTATTACAGACATGTAAACACCTTAATCACATTATGAATGCCGTGTGAGTTTTCACCGCATTTCTTGACCGGACATGATCACACACTGCAGTTTTACGGCGAACAAGAGAGTTCTGTTGCGTCCCAAACTGCTCACATGTGTACTATAGGCCTGTAGTAGGGAAAAATACATTTATCTCGGCTACTATATAGACGGTCAGTACATGGTTTGAGACTTTAAGCAGTTTTCTATTTGCACGTACAATAATTAACTGCTCTTAAAGTGATGTAATGTTTGAAATGTATTCTTGGCATTTTCTCGACCAATTTTTTGAAGAATTTCTCTGAGATGCTTTTTAAACAGCCGGGGCGGCTATGGCTCAGTCGGTAGAGCGGGTTGTCCATTAATCGTAGGGTTGGCGGTCCGATTCCCGGCCCACGTGACTCCACATGCCGAAGTGTTCTTGGGCAAGACACTGAACCCAAAGTTGCTCCCGATGGCAAGCTAGCACCTTGCATGGCAGCTCTGCTACCATTGGGGTGTGTGTGTGTGAATGAGACGCAGTGTAAAGTGCTTTGGATAAAAGCGCTAGATAAGTGCAGACCATTTACCATTAAAGGAGTTCCCACCTACGCCGTACACTTATCTGCTGTTTTTTCAGAATATTTTCATCCGTTTAATAGCAAAATATTTTTTTTGTAAATAAGATGTTCATTTTCTACTGAAAGAAATGAATACGTCGGCACAATTTCTATTTTTGTCTACAACAACATTTAATCATACACCTTCAGATCAAAAGGTTTTGAAGATCATGAGAAACATTTCATTAGTGTCTCCCAACATTTGACCTGTAGTGTATGCTTGTGCTCAATCTGCAAGGAATTGTGGGAAGCAACGACAGGATCTTGAAATAACGGTGGGAAAGAAAAAGCGCACATGCAGATCATCAACTTACCGTGTATACAGGAGTATTTCGATTCTCGGACATCGTATTCGGAATATAACGTAGCTGCGACCCGAATATAGACCTTACACGGAATTTAATGGGCATGTAAACAGTCACTGTATGTAAATAGTTTTCATAGGTCAAACTTCAGACTTATAGAAGTGTCAGTCATGCTGATTACAGTTGTACTCGCGTCTATATGTTGCCAATCAGCTGTAAATTACCAAGCACGTTCACGGCACCAGTGCTTTTTATTTATTGTCTCACACACACACACACACACACACACACACACACACCCCGTACTAGTCCATGAAATGATGTCAAAAGGGTAAATGGAGTTTGCTAAATCTTCCAGCAACGTCGGTTCATCATCGTAATGCCTCAGCTACCACAGACACACTAAAACGGTCTCGGAGGTCCTACTCCTGGATGGAGCTCTCGTCTACTCCAAATCCAGACTGCTGGGACAAAGGCTTTTCAAAGCCAAACAGATTACATTTAAACCAATAATTGTCTCTTTTAATAATATCTGTTGTTACCCAGATGAGG
>JAFFST010045080.1:87442-106807 GCA_022414735.1 Noturus placidus | reverse complement strand
CGAATCCCGGGCCGGGTGATCCCATGCCGAAGTGTCCTTGGGCAAGACACTGAACCCTAAGTTGCCCCCGATGGCAAGCTAGCACCTTGCATGCAGCTCTGCTACCATTGGTGTGTGAGTGTGCTCTCATTAGTAAGTCACTTGTAAATGTAAAATGTAAAAATGATATTTCTGTAAAGCTGCTTTGAGACAATGTACCATTGTAAAAAGCGCTATACAAATTGATAAATTATTATTATTAAATTACATTCCTCACTTTCGTAACAGCATGTATTTCCGATTAGTTACTGAATAATATGCTTCAGGATGAGTGAGTGAATATTGCACCACGAGTTTAACTGAGCTGTGGGTAAACTGATATTCATGTGAGATTATAAAGGTTAGGACGTAGGGCTGGGCGATATGACGATATAATATCAATGTTGGGATAAATGATGTGACGATGCATTTACTGAGATATCGTCATATCTTTATATATAGTCGTTGAACTTTTTTTCTTTAGAAATTTAATGACAGACTGATTAGAAGCAGCTGATTTGATATTAACATTTTGTTCTTAATTTTTATTTTAAGACGTTCAAAATCAGATTTTTGCGTGTTTAAGAGGCTCTCTGTATCAGATCTGCTCAAAGCCAGAGAGAGAAATATGAATGAAACCTCCTCGCAATAATAATAAAAAAAGGCTCTACCTTTTTAAACATTTTAAACTAAATGTTTGAGATGTAGCGGTCCATCCAAAGCAAACAGTGGCTCTGCATCGTGCTTTTAACGTCAGCGCATGGAAGACAAGTGTGTGTGTGTGTGTGTGTAGGTGAGCAAAAGAGATTTGTGTGTATAAAGAAAAGAACAAGGAGGAAAAGTGTGTTTATGGATGTCTGCTAATGACTAAAGTGCTCGGACTCTTTAGCCTGTGAGAGGGTGAGTGTTTATTTTCTGAAGATTTTATTTTCAGAATATTTATTAAGCGCAGAGAGCTCTTTATTTTTTTCCCCTCTGGGAAAAGTGATGTCATCGTGACACACACACATACCTTGATGATTTGAGAACAAGGAAAAAGTTTCAGTAGAAATGTTCAGTATTCACCTTAATACAAAGCGACTGTTGCAGTAAGGCAGGACGGATACCATGATTTGAAAATTGGAAACGTTGGCTAGCAGTAAATAATCGCTAATGAAAAGCAATTAACATTGTCTTGTTTGTCTAATCACAGCTGATCTACACTGCCCATAATTCATTTGTGTGGCAAGTGGCTGGAGAGTTAACTTAGATTCTGTCAGCTGTAGGTAAAAAAAAAAAAAAAAACCTGGATTGAAACTATTTAAACTCTTCGAGTCTGCTGGATCCAATCCCGTGTTTGAACTCTCGACCAAGTGAAACACACACAGACTCCAGGCTTATTACATTCAAGTGTGTAAGGTATAAATCCATTTCAACCCCCTCCCTCATTACGCACTCTACCAAGTGAACTTTGCTTTCCCCGCCAATCAAGGAATATTTTCTCTTACAGTCGCCACAGTGTTTTGTAGCATTAAAGAAAGTCTTGGTGAGTTCACTCAGGCATTTTGTGATAAAAATAGCAATTCAACAACAAAAAAATGATATAGATTGTAGTAGAGCTGTACTGTACATGCATTAAATAAGGAATAAAACACGATACAGTGTGCCGTTATTGGAAAATAATCACCGACAGGGTGGTGTGATGCTTTTTATCCATTTATAGTTACATTTAATATTGAGGAACGTCTGTGAAACAAGTTATCACTTACGTTATAGCAGTGGGTTTTTAGTTGTTTTTTTTCTCTCTCTCTGTCCTGAAGACTTTGTCTTGGCAGAAAACGTGTCACTACAAAGCATTGACACTAGAGACTCCTTCCATAAATGTTCATTAAACATCTTGTTCCAGAAACTGTCACAGTGTGACCGATTACGTTTTCCTTTGTTAAATAGTAAATATGCTTTTGGGGGAAAAAAAAGGTTTGTTTATTGAGTTGTTACTATAGAAACAATAACGTAAATTAGTAAGTGCGATATAAACCTGTGGATTAGAAAAATCGTATCCAGGGGTTTGGAAAACATTTTCGTTGCTAAAGAAGACTCAGTGGTCAAGATAATATCCAGTAATATGAATAAATGAATTCAGTCGAGATTCCAGAAGAGCTCGTAGGCAGGACTCTAGCTGTGACATTAATTCCGGTCGGTTTTGGCGTGATTTCAGTTTGGCTCGTGGTTCCGTGTTGATTTTGGTCACGTACATTCTCTGAGATCTCTGATTACTTGAGCTTGGGAGAGCAGTCTGAGGTCAAAGACTGAAAATAGCGTCTTGAGGTCTGTTTGATCTCGGAAAGACGCATATCCTTTTCTTTGCTCAGGTGCTGAGTAAATACAGGGCAGATACGGATTTCAGCCCCTTAAAATCCTGCTTGAATGTCTAGTGGGTCTAAAGTCACCCTGGATTTGTGTGTGTGTGGTTTTATTATTTTTTAAAAAAACTTTACCAGATGAGCTCTCATACTCATTAGTTAGATTTTCGCTCATATTCAAAGTGCATTCATAGTTTTGTGTGCCTGAGCAAATGCCAAAAACTTCAAAGCCTCAAACCTTTTCCATGACGAAACTCTATACTCTGTCGACTTTCCAGAAAAGCCGTGTGCCCTCCAGAGCGGAGCTGCAGACACCCTAAACCTGACTTCCTGTGAAAACAAACCCTGGAACAAAAATGGGGGCAGGATTAGACAGGTTAGGTTTTGACACAAGGCTACTTTTTTTGTGTGTGTTCCAGTAAATCGAAATATAAAGATAGATACTTTAGAAACGTAGAGTAGTTCTGCAAGCAGTGAAGAGTGAAGTGTGAGGTATTATACGATATATATTGCGATTTTCAACAGTGGGTGCGTTATTTTGTTGAGAAGGAAGATTTAGTTTGCTGAACGAATGGTCCATGAGCGTTCGAGCAGCTCAGTGGACAGAATAATCACTCGTCCTTATGTTTCCGAATCATCAAGGTTGGAAATGAAACTATTCTAATCAACCAGTCGCAAACTTGATCATGTGATCACAGCAATAGTTTATCTATATCACAGATATTTTATCTCATTTTAAAACGACATTTGCTTCTTAATGTCACCTAGCTCCTCCTAGCAGCTCCTAGCAGCTCCGACCGTACTTCAGAAAGGCAAATTGCGGGTTTTTATGCAAACGCACCCGTTTTAATAAGTTGTTTCTATAGTAACAACTTACAAAGGAACTTGTACAGCACACGCGCAACTTGTTTAAAAACATGTGTAATAGTTGATCTATAAGAAGGTTATTTTTTTCATTTGGGCTATTTGGAATGAGTCTCCAGTTTCAGCACAGTCAGAGGTAAAGCTGTAACTGGGAATTTCCTGACAAGTCTTCAGCATGGAGAAGTTTGCGCTTTACACTTTCTCGGAAACATGTAACATTTTTCCTCTTAATAACTAGGACTATGAGTGTTTATAGCAGCTTTAATGCAAGTGTTGACTTCTTTAAGGATGCTAACGTTAATGTAACTATATTTGAATAAAAAATATACAGTATTTCCTTTAATTAATAACAATTGCTTTGTGTAAGAGGAATAAAACACTGTTATAGGAAAAGAATCAACTTCGGGGTGATAAAAGTAACACTTTTGCCTCAGGCTACATTGCACCGACCCATCAGTGATTCTTTTATTATAACAGCACATGCCCATACGTATATACCTTGCATATGTTACATTAAGTCTAATATTTTATGCCAAACACAACGGAAAAAGACTAGCGTTTTTATGGCTGATCACAATTCTTCAATTCCAGGGATGCCTGTCAGTCCACAGAATCACTCCAAATAAATGCCATATTATGATGTCTGTCCATCCATCCATCCTCTACCGCTTACTCCTTTATCAGGGTCACGGGGAACCTGGAGCCTATCCCAGGAGGCATCAGGCACAAGGCGGGGTACACATAGGGTTGGTGGTTCGAATCCCGGCCCGGGTGATCCCATGCCGAAGTGTCCTTGGGCAAGACACTGAACCCTAAGTTGCCCCCGATGGCAAGCTAGCACCTTGCATGGAAGCTTTTCTACCATTGGTGTGTGAGTGTGCTCTCATTTGTAAGTCGCTTTGGATAAAAGCGTCTGCTAAATGAATAAATGTACACCCTGACCAGGGCGCCAGTCCATCGCAGGGCTCAATCACATACACACTGCTAACCACTAAGCCACCGTGTGCTATTATGATGTCATCAATCACAATTATCACCCACACACACACACACCCCTATTCAGATACTGCAGAATCATTTGGTGACGCCTACTATGCATGTCTTTGGACTGGGGGGAACCAGAGTGCCCGGAGAAAACCGGGACTCGAACCCTGGAGCCTGGAGGTGTGAGGCGAACGTGCTAACCACTAAGCCATGTGATGCTATTATGATGATGGAAAAATTTAATTATATCAGCACACACCTCAAAGTATATAACAAGTTTTGATGGCCTTTTGTTCCTTTCCAAAATTCTTTATTCGGAATGTTTATTTTGCCGTAAAAACAATCGTTCTTGAATCCAAACACTGCATTTTTTTTTATATATCTAATGTTACATATAACATGGATTTTTTTTTTCAAGGTCTAATCGTTTTGCTTCATACTTCCTTTCTTGAACCACTGTTTATTTTGTCAGCATCACAGCACAAGGAAAACCCAAAGCACAAGTTTCCAAACCGCTGCTCCGAGAAGAGCCTCCCTGTCTCGGGCCTCCAGAGCACACACACACACAAACACATGCACAGACACACACATACACACACACCACATGTGTAGGTATAGCCATTATTCTGCTCGTAAAGCTTCTCGCACACATCTGAGAGTAGTTAGCTGTTGAAACACATGCTGCTTCAAAGCGTTGAGGAAAAGGAGAGACTGGTTTTCCTCCAACATCCAACATTCCTCACAGATTGGGAATGGCTGCAAAAAGGCTGCATTAAAAAAAAAATATTCCAAGCCGCTCTCGCAAGCACAACACCGCCTGATGCGCTGCGTCCAGTCTTCACGGTGAACAAAGGTCTGATCATATACCTGTATGATTATAATATTTTTATCATCAATGTTATGATGTACAGGTATACACTCATTTGCTAATTTATTCGTCCGTAGCTGTACTCATTGGCTGCAGCTACCAAAGCATAGGTCAGTTCGTAGGTATATTTAATAACTGGTGACTTTATAAGTCCCTCAGCGAGCCCCACAGGAGGGTATCTGTGTATTTGAGAACTTTCCTCAGCACTGTAGTGAAGCTGATGTAGTAGTGATATTATGCTGTGACAAGCTTGGGACAATCAATGATAGTCCTGATAGGTTCCAGCTATCGCGATGGCCATCAAGACGATTGGAAAAATTGGCGTCTGCAACTTGAAAAATAACAAAAATTAATTGTGTTGTATCTCGTATTGCGTGTCCTTTTTGCAGATTGTGTAGTGCTATACAAACCTTAACAGCCTGCTGTTTGTCTTCGAAACGGAGCAACACAATAGCACCCTCTGATGCATTTTACCTTGTATTGTCCGTGCTCGCTATCTTAGGTCATTAATCCTTTACAGGATTAATAAAACAGTCCCACCCACATCTCTAGTTGAGACCAATTAGTGATGCAGCTGAGATTGAGGAACTGTCAGAACCAGAATTCACGTACCTTTCCGACAGTCTTGGCATTTCTACCCCTGGTTTTCATTTCCAGGATTTCAGGCGGCATAGTGGCAGAGTTCAGCCCACGCCCACTTCCGTATGCATATACAGATATTTAGAGCTTGAAACCGATAGTGGTATTGTGTTACAGCCCTACTAGCCATTTTTGTGGTTGCATAAATCCTTATTTCATATTTATGTAAGGTCTCTTTCACAACGTATGGCTCTGACACAGAATCCTGCTTGAAAGTGGAAAGAGGCCGTACGAAGGGGTGGCGAAGAAGGCAGCTGAAATAAAACACTGTTGTATGTCATCTTGTTGTCACCTATGGCAACTCTGTCCCTTTCACCTGCTTCCTCCCTTACTTCAAATGCAGATGGGCGTCTGACTTTTTCCTCCACACACTAACTTACTTACTAGAAATAAACAGACTACGAACACACATAGTCTGTGTGCGATCCGGCAGATATTTAACACACCTCGAGAACATGGTGATCTGGGTTTTGTTTGTGTTGGTTTTTTTTTTTTTTTTTGTGGAAAATGACTGGAGGGACAGGGAGGGGTGTTGAGTATCTGCCTGGGATTTTGTGTGCGAAACTTGTGATTTGTAATCAAGATGACTTTTCTGAGACTGTGGTCCAAAATGGAAAAAAAAAAAAGAGAGAGATGAAAAAAGACAAAAACTGACACCAGTCTGACCAGTTTCTTCAGACATTTTCCTCAGGATGTACTGATGAAATGATATTGTGGCTGAAAAAGCTTGATCACTGTTGGTAGCTTTTCAGAAATAATGTGTGATAATGTGTGAAAAATTAATTGGAATTTGATTGGAATGATTGATTATGGTTACAAAACCCCAAACAAAACAACAATAAAATCCCGAACATTATTTAAGTTATTAAACAGTTGTAAATTCAATGATACATTTCCATTTGTGTTCAGAAATAATTGTGAACAGAAATGTACTTGTACGATGCATGAGACGAGAATTAAAAAGTTTGCACTACATCTCTGAGGATGAAACGCAGCGGCAGACGTTTCTGTACTGCTCCATCTGTGCGATTTACATCCTAACGTCTCCTTCATGTTGATACAGGCCTGGCTGATGGTATCCGACTCAAGAATGTCACTGTATCAGCACATCTGTGTCTTTACCCCTATACTCACACCACATACTCACATGGGGCGAGACCCAATTGTCTCCTCCTGTTTCACCGAAATCATTATCTCTGGCTCTTAAGTTCACATTCGATCCGAACTACACCACGTTCAGGTTCACGTGCCTGAAATTCTGCACTCAAAAGCCACGTTTGTGCTTGAAGTGCTTGAATTTACCTGTTTCGGACTAAAGAAATGAGCTATCTTTGTTGAGAAATGCATTTGACATTCAGTATTATTAATCTGTTTATTAATGGTGTAACAATGGTGTAACAGTGCAAAAATGCGATGATGTGCATCGTGGGAACGTACGATTCACATTGTGGAAATCAGCATTCTTTTAATTATGCATCTAATGAAATTGTACTGTTTGGACACCTGAGGTTGCAATCTGTAACTATAGAGTTAAAATATATAGAGAGCGTGATGGTCACATGATCGTGTTTTTTTGTGGAGAGTCTGTGCCATATCCGGGAATCATGTGGTGCATGATCGATCTGGATCAGAAGGCATTATAGGACATATTGTTATGTAAAGGTTGTAATGGAGGTTAAGGACTGATACAAGTACAGAGAAGTGCTTTACTAGGCAAGAGATAGGCAGACAAATCCAAATTGTGAATCAATAACGTGGTAAGTAACAGGCTAAAGATCGGCAAACGGGCATAAAGTAGGCTAAACAAGAATCATACAACGAGGTCGAGAACAGGATCAACACTATGAGAGATGAAAGTATGACAAAAGCTTGGTACACGGAAAACTCACACAATACTTCGTGCCAAACAATGAGACACGAGTGGTTTAAATACTAAACTTAATCAGAGGTGAAATACATAACATCTGAGACTAATGACACATACGGGAAACAACCAATGGTCATACAGGGGCGGAGATTGGACAGAAATCATAACAAATGCACATGTCAAAAGTAAACAAAGTCAATGTCATTGAAACCTGGATGTGTGTGCACTTGCGCTTCGAGCTTTGAAGCACGCTAGTGGGAGGGGAAATCATGACACATGGTTAAATATGGTTACACAACCATGTTATAACTTTTCACACGACACCTGCCCTGCGCCGCTGCGATCTACAGTGCTTGAGAAAGTTAGTTGGCTTTGTTTTAGTCAGTAATGGAGCTCTATTTTCTTTCTGGTCAGAGAATTTTTTTGTTCAGTCAAATTTTTGGGAGAGTGTATTTATTTATTTTTAATCTATGGTGAACTTGTAACACATTTTGTTCCTGTATAAAAGCTTTGCTCACAGCAATTTCTGATTTCTTTATTTTCATGCGGGGAGCATGGTGGTTGGGGGTTTGAATCCCTCCTCTGTGTGCGTGGAGCGGGCATGTTCTCCCAGTGCTTTAGGGGATTCCTCCGGGTACTCCGGTTTCCTCCTCCAGTCCTTGCTTTGTTTGACATTTCCAAATTGTCTGTAGAGTGTTAATGTGTGTGCGATTGTGCCCTTATAAAGCCAGTATCATGCATCAAATCGTGAGTTAATAATTACTGTTAATTTCTGAGTGTTTTAAAACGCCTCAGGATTTGGTGCACTGCTATTCCCTGAAATTTCTCTGTCTAAATATATCATTAATATTGCATTAACAAGCAAATTAAGGCAGGTGACAGACCTATTTCCAGATTCTGCATGATAACCTGATAACCTTAAAAATATGACTCATGAAAACGAGTGGTAAGATTTCTGTGGAATAGTTCCTCGACCAGCAAATGAACTGAATGGATTTTTTTTTTAATGATCCAAACAGCAAGGTCAGATGTCTGAGAGAGTTTTTCTTCCATAGCTTACTTCCTGTTTAAAGTGTACATCATGGGTATTTCAAGAGTCATACAGATTAGTAACAAGAAGAGCTAGACTTGTTGGTGGGGAAGGCATCCCCGTGTTGTAGTTGTTTAGCTGTACGTGAACTCCTTGTTCTTACTCCATTTGCCAGGTGTGAGTAGATGTGCACACATACGGCCCTAGCGGGACCCGAACCCTGGAGGTGTGAGGCAGACATGCTAACCACTAAGCCACCGTGTGCCCACTGCTGCTATTATTATTATTATTATTATTATTATTATTATTCATGTTTGTATCTACTTTTAAAGAATATACCTGGTTCTACTGACATTAAACAAACCAGTAGTCTAATTTAAACCACCATATGTATACATATAAAGTGCCTATTTCATATTATTACATATTTCATTCCCTCTCACATTTATCTCAGAGAAAAATATTCATGCTACACCCAAGTTGTTGCACAGAGCTGAGTTTAATACAGTTCAGTTATACAGAGCATGTTCAGCATGGATATGCTTGGCGTAGTTTAGTTATACAGCTCGTTTCCCACGCGTCTGCACATCCAGCCTACAGAGACGACACTGTGCAGTGCATATCTGTTCACCTGGTGATGACCTCTGACCCACGTGAGGTACTTCACAGCTCTCACACATTGCAAGTTTTGGACCACTGCAAAGTCCAAACAGGACTAAACAACACACATTCACTGAGGACAGGGATGGAAGGGAGTGGGACAGGAGCTGTTTTAAACATGGACGGAGGGACAGTATGTGTGTATGAGAGAGAAAGTTAAGGAGTTTGAAACTCAATACCAGAAAGCTACCTGAACTGGAACCGTTGAGGTCAAGAGGTGTGATGTATCTTGTAGTCCAAGTGATTGATGGTTATAATGATTTCTGTGCTATGCATAGACACATAGACTGTATTTACATGGACAGCAGTAATCTAAATGTTGATGTTTTTCTAAATGACACAATATCCAGATTAAGGTCTTTACATGAGTTGCTTTTAGAAGATTCCTTTCATATTCCCGTTTTACATGTTAGAGAACGTAGATCGATTAACGGCTCACGTCATTACGTCCACTCGCCACGCTGCCCAACGTTCCCTCCATTATTTAACGTATTAACATAGTTTGTCTTCGTTATGGTACCGTATACAGTTTTGTGTGTTTCTTTTTTAATTTTGACAAAAGCTTGAAATACAGTTAATTATTTGTCATGTTGTACGTGCAAATAGACGACTGCTTGAAGCCGTGGGCTGTGTCCCAAACCGCGTACTTATCTACTATATAGTAGCTGAGATTTCACCATTTATTTCATGTAATTTATAACCTACTATATAGCAGGTAAGTACACAGTTTCGGACGCAGCCGTGCTCTCTTGTTTGCAATAAATGGTTGAGCACTGCAGTGTGTGTACATGTCCTGTCGTGAAAACTCCCACACAATGTTAATAGTGTGATTAAGGTGTGTACATGTCTATAATGCATGTCTTAATTCGATTTGTGTTTACTTCAAGTATGAATTTAGCCTGATTAAGGTAATAAAATATTGCTGTTTACATGGTAGTTTCTTAATCAAAGTATTGTCTTAATCGGGTTAATATTGGATTATTGTTGTCCATGTAAACGTACTGATAGAGATGATTTTACTTCAGATTAGAAAATATGTTCATAATGTTTAACCCTAAAAAAAAATCCTAAATGGTAATAAAATCCCACATTATTAAATGACAGGTTCACTCAAAATCAGCTGAAATTTCACAATACTTTTTGTAATTCCCTGAACCAGTTCCATACTGAAATATAAGCAGTGCCACTCCAAATGACAAATGCTGGACCTCCCATTTAGTGTTCTTACTACAATGTTAATCAGCTTTAAAAGCACTGCAAAATTCGTACAAAGATCACTGTGTATGAGGCAGGAATACACCCTGAATGGGACGCCAGTCCATGACAGTAGCCAGTTACTCTAATAACATGTTTTGGAGATGAGGGAGGATACTGAAGAACCAAGAGGAAAACCACATGGAC
Source organism: Noturus placidus (assembly GCA_022414735.1). Classification (NCBI taxonomy): domain Eukaryota; kingdom Metazoa; phylum Chordata; class Actinopteri; order Siluriformes; family Ictaluridae; genus Noturus; species Noturus placidus. The sequence continues at coordinate 96,134 of JAFFST010045080.1, read as the reverse complement.
ACAGTGAGCACAGAGCTCAGGATCAAACCAGAAATTCTGGAGCTGTGAGGCGGCAACAGTACCCCTTGTACCAAGATGGCACCAGCAATAGAAAGTCATATAATTTCTTCCAATACTTTTTTTCATAGCTGAGTGTTTTGTTCTCGGTGTCTAAAAGACCTCATTGTTATTACCTGTATAGGTAAGTCGTAATGTAACAAGGGTGACTCCTCCAAACAAAAGTAATATTTGACATGTACCATACCTTTTGAGTACAATCTATTACCTAGATACCTAGGTAGCAGATTTGTGGTTTTCGGCATAAAAAAGTATAAAGTTAGCTACATCATTCATCAGCAGTACTAGAGGTCTTGTATTTAGAATCACAGGTTTGCTATTTTGTTTTAATATACTGTAAAGTATATCATAATCACAATGAGAAATGTAAGCAATATAATGCCATGCTATTTCCATGAACATCATACAGTGTCTCCACTGAGTAAAAGGTATCGTAGACACGTTACCCGCCTCTGATAAACACACAGAGCTCTGAGACATAAACACAATTTTCAAAGCTCTGCATGCTGTATACACTTCTATTGTTTCTCCAGAGTTTTGGCTTTGAGCGAGTTGGAATAGATCTGTTTGGAAAATTTGATTTGTGTTTTGAGAGGTTGGTAACCATTATGATTTAGAATTGAAACCTTTTTATAAATAAAGTGCAAGAACTATAAAGGATAACGGAGAAAAAATGTACACGCAGAGCTTATTAAGATCGAATGTATGAAAAATACAATAGAAAGAGCTACATCAGGATTGTCATCTGCAGTTTAGCCATAGCATTTATGACTTTTGCTACTGCTGAAAACTACACTTTTGTGAAAGGACGTGGAAAGTAAACTTTTCAGAAAGGACACCTGAAAACTACACTTCTCTCAATCGACCCCTGAAAACTACACTTCTCTCAATCGACCCCTGAAAACTACACTTTTCTGAATCGACCCCTGAAAACTACACCTCTCTCAATCAACCCCTGAAAACTACACTTTGGAATAAGCATTAGATTTGATACAAACCTAACAACTAAAAGTCAGTGGCCGTGAGCTGATGTGTGTTTAAGTGCCCTGCATGTGGGGTTTTTGAGTTTTTCAGCACTCATGTTTAAAGGTGGTCCTTTAAAATGGTTTGCAGAGTTGCTCATGCTTCAGAGAACAGTATGGTACATTTATTTTTGGAGTGCGCAAGGAAAAGGGGCTAAAGGGCTCTGTAAAGGGGCCCCTAACATCTGGGAGAGATTTTCATTCAGGCAGAAGTTGGAGCTGCACTCAGTCGCACTCAATATGATGCAGACAGGAACTACGGCCCAAATGCAGAAAACACAAAGCTCTCGGCTTGCCTCGTCTCCTTCTCACCGGATTATTACACAAGCACTCAGGTTAAGACACAAGAGAGTACGCTGCGGCAATTTGATATATGAACAAAGCAGGCAATGACGTGTGTGTGTGTGTGTGTGTGTGTGTGTCTAGCCGTGAACAGATGACGCCCTGATTTAGGGCTTAGCGGAACTTCAAAAGGCAGGCCCGAGTCTCCGTCTCCTCTGCGACCCCCGCTCTCTGCGCAGCTGTTGTTTCAGTGTGACCAAAGAGCTTCCTGAGTGTTTTATGTGCTGCCAAGACAAAGTCGTCACTTTTGACCCCAGGGTGAAAAAACAACGCTGTGTGTGCTAACAGCACTGTCGTCTTTTATTTATTAGACATGTATTAGACTGACTTAATTTAGAATAGGGTGTGAAGAAGTATAAACACGCATGTTCATATCGATCTAAAGGAGATCAAATTCATGTAGTAGCAAAAAAGATCTTCCATGGGACAGGCGTGTACTTTAATAAATATAAAAATGTTAATTGTTAATAAATTGCTGTGGTATTAGAGGAATAACCAGCGTTCCAACTCAGCGTTGGTTATTTTCCTACAACAGAATTCCACCCGTGTATTATATAGATATTGTGATGTATTACCAACTGCCTGGAAGCTGCTGATGCGATGTTAATTAATTTTACAACTCAGACTTTTTTTTTAATTGCAACACTACGGTATTGCTGCCAATTTGTTCACCAAGCAAAATGCATCATTGTGTAAATGATGTCATGTAGAAATCTCTTTGTGAATCACGATGTGAACATTTTGTCATATCGCACAGTCCTATCAATAATTCAATGAAACAGTAATAATCAATCAACCAGTATATCAGTCTGGTGCTGTAATTTATATCGATATACTGTGTATGAATGTCAAGTGGTAGCATGTAATATCCTTCAGAATGCTAACATAACAGTTTTTCGAACTATCCTGCTGCTTATTTTTCGGACCGATTCATTTCAATGTGATAAATGGTGAACGTCTGCAGGTTAGTAATAGCTTCAGAGGCAGTGGTTACTTAAATTTTGGTGTAATTGTGTGTCCGTGATTGGTTTTGATATAGTCCCCCCCCCCCCCCCCCCCCAGTCTCTAAAACCACACCCTACTTCTTGTCTTCAGCTCAGACACATCTGGTTTTGAGGCGGGTCCGAGTTTCCTTCACCGCTTCTCCTGTTACAGGTCACTGGATCACGGGATTTCTTTGTGTTTTCTTTTCATCATTCTGGCCTCCCTTTGGCGTCCAGCAAGAGCTTTGACTTCTTTTCTTCAACAAGTCATTCTATAGTTCTGTTCAATTCTGTTTAGTTAACCAAAAGTAACTACCGTCATAGTCGATTATTGGTTCCAGCTCAACATCGAGGGTCTGGACAAACTTCTAAATAGTTCAATTACTTTCTATTTGAACTGACTCTACAAGACACGTACTTAATCGCTGCTATTCAATTGCTCAAACAGCAGTATGGTTGTGCACACGCTCACATACTGATGTGCGTGAATTTTCCTCATCATGTAAAAATCTGAGATTTGAGCCAGGTTGAAAATAACAGGGATATCAGCAAACGTCCTGCTGTATTTCATTAGGTGTAGATATGAAAAACATGTTTACACTGAGTCATAAAAGGGAGAGCGAGGAGAATATACCTGTAAGATGTGTGTGTGTGTGTGTGTGTGTGTGTGTGTGTATGCTGTAATGGTTTTACTTGGAGATACGAGGTGCTTTATTGGTGCTGTTAATTACGTCAACCACACGAAGTTGCATGCAGAGCCATTAGAGTCGTTGACTCCAGCTGGAATTCCTCAACCTGGAATTAAGTCTGAAAGTATAGTGTAGTAGTGGGTGGTATGGCCCTGAAAAAAGAAAAAAAAAATCACAATATCGTTACAGTACTGTACAAAACAAGTCTTAGCTACATGCAATGAAATGCTGTAGAGCAAAGATGTCTTCAAAAATAATGAACCTAAAAAACTTAACTATAAAGAGCTGTAAACAGTCATAAATGAAAAAAAGTCAATATTTGGTGTACAGTAGTAGTAGTAACCTAAGGTACAATTTGTGCAGTTTTCTAAGGAAATTAGCTAGTATGTTTACTGCATCAGCCACGGTTCTTCTGGAGAACATTTCCATCCCAGCAATATCTCAGAAAAGTGTATCGCGTTATCATTTATCACGAAATCCATATTATATTAATATATTGCCCAGCCCTCTCTTATACCACAGCACTTTGCGTAACATTTATTAAAAATATATTAAAGACAACCCATCGTACTGTTTATCCGTGTAATGTTGTGGAAAGTCCATGAAGCAAATGAGTTCTTGTTATTCTTAACGTTATAGCAGCTATAAACAATATAAAGTCGTTCCGTCACCAGCCTCTCTGTTTTTCTCTTTCCAAGCTCGTCATGTTCAAACTTTTGCAAAATACTATGTACTATAGTGTATTACATCTTTCATTGGCAGCTCAGTGGTGAAGACATTAGACTACTGATTGGAAAGTCCTTAGTTCAAACCCTTAAAGCTCAACTGCTCAGTTGTACAAATGAGATCAACTTAAGCCGTGCTGGATAAGGGCGTACTAACGTGTTTTTTTTCTGGTGTCTATTTAGATCACGAATATGGATTTTTCCACTTTGGATTCTGAGTATTTTTAGTGAAAATACCTCTATGGACAGACCCATGCATGTCTTACAGTTTTTGTATCATTGATAGGACTTTTGCCATCATTCGTCTTTGACACGTCTTGTCTTTGTTGCATGCTATAGGCTACTGTATATACTGTGAAGAAATTAATTATGCCATTCAAGCATACTTATACTACAGCATTGTTAAATTCTGCATTCTGATTGGACAAAAGGTGTTGATTAATTTTCTATAACAGCAACTGAATAGATTAAAAAAAAAAAAAAACATTTACTGTTATGGGCTTAGTGGTTAGCATGTCCGCCTCACACCTCAGGGGTCCGGGGTTCGAGTCCCGCCAGGGCCATATGTGTGCGGAGTTTGCATGTTCTCCCCGTGCGTCAGGGGTTCCCTCCGGGTACTCCGGTTTCCTCCCCCAGTCCAAAGACGTGCATGTTAGGTTGATTGGCGTGTCTAAAGTATCCGTAGTGTATGTATGGGTGTGTGAGTGTGTATGTGATTTTGTGCCCTGCGATGGACTGGCACCCTGTCTTGTGCCTGATGCTTCCTGGGATAGGCTCCAGGTTCCCCGTGACCCTGTTAAAGGAGTAAGCGGTAGACAATGGATGGATGGATTTATTGTTATGGTGAAGCTTTCTGTTAGGACATATTTGTTTAACATTTATGGAAGGAGTCTCCAGTGTCAGTGCTTTGTAACAGTCTTTCTTGGTACCAGACAAGCTCGTATTTATAGTTCCTATAACATAATTGATAACAGCTATCTAAGTGTTTTCACAGCATTAAGTATCACGAAGCTTTTTTGGTTTGTTTAAAGACATTCCTTAATAAATAATACAAACTTTAGCATTGTTATAATGTAATAGAAATCAAACACTTCTGGATGTGCTTTTATTGGAAAACAGTCAAGTTCAGGGTGGACACAGTAACTCCACTTGAGACTGCATCACACTCCATCATGTGTTAACTGGGAAAGAGAAAAGAGTGTGTGTAGGGGGAAAACGTTTCTCTCGTCTCAGCGTAAAATAATCGCTCAGAAGAAGAAGAAAATACTCCTGCGTTTCATGTCACGTTTCAATAACAAACTGAAGAAGAGTTTGTTGCTTGGACTCCAGATGGCTTCTCTAACATCCATCGTTTCTCGTAACCAAACAGTGTCGCATACGTCGGTTTGTTTGTTGTGTGTGGTTTTGTTAACGTTGCTCATTTTGTTGCTGGGTCTGTTGCTTAGTTAAACCAGAAGCTTTCATATTTATTATCTGCAGATCTGTTCTGGAGTTAGGGTTTGTTTTTCTCTACTCTTAATTAAACATATGGACAGCACATTGTTGATGGGGTTTACGGTCGAAGCGCCACATTTCCGCTCAGATGTGTGTGTATTAAAAGAACAACCTGAATCAGTTATATGATGTACCACATTCGACCACAGCGCTATTGATTTCTCGAATCTGATTAGCTGGAAAGTGGACAGTAGTGCAGGTTTATATTAACGCACTCATTCAAATAGTACCAAGTTATTCAGGGACTTGTGTGGTGGATTTAAAAAAAAAAAAAAACCATACAGACTCGTTGTGTCGTGTCGTTGCAATGTTGTCGCGTCGTTTGCGTGTAGTATACCTTAAGCCTTTAAACCTTTGAATGAAATACCAGTAGGATGCTAACCTAAATAATATGTTAAAAATCTAAATATTAAATAAAATAAAAAAACACGGCTGGGTGACATGCCTTTTTTTCCCCACAAAGCCGACATACGGCTTCGTCCAAATGTATCGCTTGAGCTGTCTCGTTAAGCACGAATCCAAGATGTTCTCAGATCGCCGAGGTAACATTTGGTTGGTCATGGCCACCGTCACAGCCCTACTTACCTACTTGCAGGAAGAGGCTCTTGACAGTGTCTTATCCATACATAAACAAACAGAATACATAAGGCGCGGCTGTGACTCAGGAGGTAGAGCGGGTTGTCCACTAATCGTAGGGTTGGCGGTTTGATTCCCGGCTCTCATGACTCCACATGCAGAAGTGTCTTTGGGCAAGACACTGAACCCCAAGTTGCTCTCGATGGCAGGCTAGCGCCTTGCATGGTGTGTGAGTCACTGGGTGAATGAGACAGTGTGAAGTGTTTTCTAAAAACGTTATATAAGTGCAGAACGTTTATCATTAATGCGTTAGGTGGTCCTTCAAGTTGTGGTGTTCTATACTTTTCACAAATGTGTTTTTTAAAGAAAACCATCTTTTCGTTCTCCCTTTTCTTGTTCTTGCACTTTTTCCTCTGTCTCTATTTTCTGGTCTTTTTTCTTTGCCTTAATATTTTTCCTCCTCTAAATTTGGTCCTTTGACTCCCTCTCAGTCCCAAATGTCCTGTTCTCCTCACTCAGTACCCCACCGGTGACCTGTGACCCCTTATCCCTGAACTCTGCCAGCTCCCCTGTAGAGTTGTTCCTCAGACTTGCTTTCTTCACGATCTCTCTTATCAGCCCGAGCATCGCTTTTTCCCAATCAACACGGCCGATATTTCACTCTACTCTTCATAAAGTTGATTAGTCTTATATAAAGATTCACAGAAAGGAAGTGAAGCTTCCCATTCTTCAGCTTTATAGAGCACAAAGTATCGGTCTCTGTGATCTCTCAAAAACACATTCAGTCAAGATTTCTGAGTAAACATGAGTTCAGATGTGTGTGTGTGTGTGTGTGTGTGTGTGTGTGTGTGTGTGTTCTTTGGATTTACAGCAGTCTGCGTTGTTTCTTGTAACGCCGAACAGGTCGGGATTTGTGAGTCGGTGTGTGGTTTTGCATTTTTGTGGCGCAGCTTTTCCTGATGAGCTACATGACAGACGATCTCCGTTTGTCTGGTTTCTGCCGTCTTTCCCTGTGGAGCTGCTAACTTTTTTTTAATCACTTCCATCTCACTGTGAAGAATTTTCCACTGATTTAACCGCCAGTCATTCAGCAATACACTCACATACACACAGCGTAAAAGTTGACTATGGAAATGATGTCCTTATTGTGCCCTTTGTGATTGTGTTGACTGGAAACATTAACGATCACTGAAAGTATCTTGCCTGTGGCTACGTCTCAGATTATGTACTAACTAACTCTATGTACTTACCTGTGGTTAGTATTTGATGTAGTAATATGTTAAATCAATCTCTAACATTAAAAAAAATATTATTAAAGGGAAATGATACCACAGATATAGAGCAGAGAGTGTTTGGCGTGCCACAATTTATTACTTAAAGGTTCTAGTACATCATCTGAATGTTATTAGTACACCACAACTGGTGGAGTCATGCCACCAGACAACCTCACTAACCTCCAAATTAAAATTGCTCTCACCCATCAATTTATTATAAACACTACACACATACTGGGTAGGACCACCCCCCTTTTGCTCTAAGAACAGCTTCAGTTCATAGTATGGTTTTCACAAGGTGTTGTAAACTTTCTGATGTTCTGAGATGCTTTTCTGCTCATATAGATATTTATAACATATCTGTTATAAAGAGTGGATCTATTTTTGTTACTCTAAACTTCCTGTCAGGATAAACCAGTCTGGAAACCATTCAGCAGAAACAATCATGTGTCGGTCACAGTCACTGAGGTCACATTTTTCACGTCACTTGTTCTGATGTGTGCTGTGAACATTAACTGAAGCCCTTGACCTGTATCTGCACGATTTCATGCACTGCACTGCTGCCACATGATTGGCTCATTGCATAATTGCATGAATGTGCAGCTGTTCCTAATAAAGAGGCCGGGGAGTGTATATGCTTAAAATAAAGTAAGACGTGAATTACATGCATTCTACCAGATCCGTCTTTTTGTGTCAGGCGACAGGTTCATGGGTTTAATTCACTTTTTTATAAGTTTTATAAAGTGTAGCACTTTTGTCACAGAGCAGCTTTACAGAATTCAGGTAGATCTGTAATGCGCGAGCGAACCAGTGGAGACACCGGTGAGGGAAAAACTCCCTGACCCTGCGTTTACACTTGACAGATTTTCTCAAGTTTATGACCAAACAAATAGGTTGAATGATTTCATTTACCAATCCTTTGGTTTCTTCAGTTTCCCACTCACAACTTTAGGTCCTACCTACAATTAGTTCCCATTTACACATTGACACGAGAACGAAAAACATATTATTGTAGTTTTATGATGTGCTGCGTCTCAATTCGCCTACTTATACTATGCACTAAGAGTATGTACTGTTTTTGTGAAGATAACAAACATACTTTCAAGTGTGTAGCAAAAAAGTATGCAAGTACTGGGACACATTAACACATCATCTAACGGAAGAGAACGTTGTTGCTTAGTTACGCAGTTACGCCAACTCCTCCTCCGTCACACAAGGAGTTGTGGGTAATATTAGCTGAAAAAGTGTCCACGGACGCACACTTCGAAAATCTACCAGAAATAGTAGACCATCCGGGTACCTTTTGGGATACTCGTTTCAACATGGCTTACGGCCATACCACACATAGCCTGATCTCATCTGACCTCGGAAGCAAAATGGAGTTGGGCCTTGTTAGTACTTGGTCGGGAGATTGAATGGGTATACCAGGTGCTGTAAGCTTTGTGGGCGGCTGTGGCTCAGTGTGGGCGGCTGTGGCTCAGTCGGTAGAGCGGGTTGTCCACTAATCCACTAATCGTAGGGTTGGTGGTT
>JAFFST010045080.1:51162-75772 GCA_022414735.1 Noturus placidus | reverse complement strand
ATATATATATATATATATATATATATATATATATATATATATATATATATATATATATATATGATAGATATATATATGATAGATAGATAGATAGATAGATAGTGTGTGAGAGCCTGTGTGTTTGAGATTCGCGATGTATGATTCAGTTACGAACATTCAGTAAAGGTTGTCTGTTTCATAGTAACACGTCACTGAAAGCATCGATACTGTCTTGTTACATTGTTCTAGAAAAAAAATGTTTTGTTGGTCAAATTGATATAATCTGCTGTCACTGCTGTTTCAGATCAGAATACAATGCATTCTGGAGATGTGTCCAAGCAGGGGCCACTTACCTCTTTGTGCAACTATGCAAAGTGAGGCATTATCTTGGATCTCATCAACATAACGAGAGAATTTGCATCTTAAACAACCTTACGACTTGTGACATTATGCTCAGCACCACTTTGTTTTGTGGCCTACAGATGCTGTTCCTTGCAACATTTTTTCCTACCTGGGAAGGCGGTGCTGGTGTATATGACTTTGTCGGGGTAAGCCACTTGCTACAGTTTCACTTAAGAAACATTCGCATAGATTTGGTTACATTTACATGTGTTACTAACAGCAAAAAAAATAAATACTCCACAAAATCCTGTATGTACTTTCTTGGTAGGTTTTTTTTTTTTTTTGGGGGGGTACCCCCAATGTACACTGAGAATCTACTGTTAATTATAGTGTTTCATTATATTTGGCATTACTGTTGTGTGCATGAAACAGTTCCTCAGTGTCTGTAGCTACATGGATGTGAAACCGTTGAGATTGAAATGAAGCATACAGTTACAGAATGATCTTGTTACGTAAATTTCACCTCAACCCAATTCTGATCTCAGCTGTATCGATGATTTGTCTGCCGCGTTCCATCTGTTGAAACAGTGCAAGCTGTCTGATTGAATCCTGCTGTGGTGTGTGGGAACACTACTACACATTTTTGATTGATACATGATGGATTTAATTTGAAATCAGACAGGTCCATGTTTAATAAAGAGGTCGCACCGTCATTTAATCTGTCTTGACCTGCAGGAATTTATGAAGGCCACAGTGGACATGGCAGATCTGTTAGGGCTTCACCTCGTCATGTCCAGAAATGCCGGGAAGGGAGAGTACAAAATAATGGTCGCTGCCATGGGCTGGGCCACAGCCGAACTGGTTATGTCGAGGTACGACACACACACACACACACACAGCAAAGTCCAGATCAGCGCAACAATGCAGAAAATATACAGAAGTGGTAGACAACATGCATTCTTCACAAAAGTCATCACTCATTTAAAAGAACACTCTGGCCAAATATAAAGTACGGCTTCCAATTCTTTACTCAGGTTACTTACCTCGAGTGCTTTACTCAAGTGCAAAAGTATTTTTATTTTATTTTAAAAAACTACTAACTCTGCTTCAAGTAAGCAAGGAAAATCACACGAGTCACAAATGCAAAAGATGTCAAATAACACAATGGAACCAAGGAACATTTTCAAACAAGTAAACTTGGCTAACGACGTCTGTATCCTCAAACCTCTGAAATGTTCGCGAGCATGTTAATACTTTTGATGTTAGTAGCTAGCAACCATGCTAATATGTAATATTGCCCCTCATGTTAGTTACAGTTATTTATATAGCTTTTTTCTAGACAATAAGGCACTTTACATAGTGGTGGTTTATGGTGGGGTGGGGACTCTTGGGATCTCTGATGATACGACGGCAGCCATAGTGTGCCAGTACGCCCTGAATTGATGTAGCCAATTCAGATATGTTGATTATTGCCGGGCCATGATAGAGAAGGACCAATAGGGGTATTTCACCAGGACACCGGGGTTGTACCTCTACTCTTTTACGAGAAGTGTCCTGGGATTTTTAATGACCACAGAGAGTCAGGACTTCGATTTAAAGTCTCATTGCAGGACAGAGATGTTTTTACAGTGTAATTTCCCGTCACTATACTGTAGAACTCCACATAGACCACGGGGAGAGCGCCCCCTGCTGGCCTCACTAATGCCACTTCCACCAGCAACCTTAGTTTTCCCCAGGAGGTTTCCCATCCAGGTATTTGCCAGGCTCAACCCTGTTTAGTTTCAGTGGGAAACCAGGCAAGATCTACAGAGAGATATGGTTCTTCTTATTATCCTGTCCATTAGACTTAATATTTATGGATGTATTCAATTTCTTGAAGATGTCTTCAATAAAGACACCTTATGAATTCAAACAAATAATAGGAGTATAGAGTAAATTATCTGTTTCAGAATGCAGAAAGGTTTTTGTATTTAAAAAAAAAAAAAAAAATATATATATATATATATATATATATTAATTAATTACATTTTTTAAAGTTAAAATTTGAAAGCATGGTGAGTAAAAGTAAAAAGCCGTAAGTGAAAGAAATTAATATTGTTATATTACTATATATATTACTAATATTGTTATGCTTACCAGGGAGAGGCTGCTATATTTCAAATACCTTTTCTACCTTTACCCTAAGTTGCCCCCAATGGCAAGCTAACACCTTGCATGGCAGCTCTGCTACCATTGGTGTGTGTGTGCGCACTCATTTGTAAGTCGCTTATAAATGTAAAAATGATATTTCTGTAAAGCTGCTTTGAGACAATGTCCATTGTAAAAAGCGCTATACAAAATTGATCGATTAATTAATTAATTAAAAATATATATAAAAAAATGAATGTGAAGAATAGCTAGTTTGTAGTAAAATTCTAGTCCTGTTAATGTACTTCAACAGGTGTATTCCTTTATGGGTCGGGGCTCGAGGGATTGAGTTTGATTGGAAATACATCCAGATGAGCTTCGATTCCAACATCAGTTTGGTAAGAGGAAGTGTATTTACTTTAACTTTTAGCTTAGTAATGTGAACTGGAAAGCTGACTTGGGTAAACCATTGTGTTTGGTAATATAACCTGATATACTCGTAGCCTGAGAATTATTACTTTAAAAACTTAGTGTCCACTTCTGTTGTTCTGCTATTCCATGTTTTTGGTTTGCTCTGTGTGTGTGTGTGTGTATTGTAACAGCGGTCTGACTAATTTTTGGTGTAGGTCCATTACATCGCCATGGCTGCAGTAGTATGGATGTTCACGCGGTACGACCTGCCGAAAAGTTTCCGCTTGCCAGTGACTGTGCTGCTGGGGCTCTGTGTGTACAAGGCATTTTTAATGGAGTGAGTATCTCGCATTTCAGATGAACCGTGCACAATATTTACTGTAAAACAAACAAACAAGAATACCTGTGCACAATATGCCATTAATTTGACAATACACTTCTGCTCTCAGATTCATCCTCGCCCGGCAGGTTTCTTTTAAGAAAATAAAGAAATGATTTGAATGTAGTAATTTTGCTGGTTTTGTATTAGTTTCATGGTAATAAGTAACTGCAATAAAATAGGGTGTCATCATATTGTCTTGAAGGGATCATGCACTTTTGAGGATAGAGTAGGAATGTCCTGATTCTAAGTTTTCAGGTTTTGATCCAATAACGATCCTAGAATTTTTCAAAATGTGTTTGTTAAACAAAAAAAAAAATCATTACAGTGATTTGTTTTACCAATGAGTAGTTGCTGGTCCACCTGTATGCATATCCACTTGTAGGTCTGACGTAATAGGCGATGTAAAGCTATTTCCAGGTCCAAACACGCCTTCAGATCCCAAATTTGAACGACAAAAGTTGACATTTAAAGATGTCATGATCTGGTTGAAGTATTTCTAAAAAATAAACAACAACGTAGAGGACTGCTCTAACATAATGAAGATAAAAACTAAATATGTACCGGTAAGATTTTGGAGGCATAGTGAAGTTAGGCTAGTTGACATGTAATGATCTGCTTCCCCTGGCTAGCTGCAGATGTGTCGTTGGGCTAATATAAACACATCACTAGCAATGTATTTTAGAAATGTTAGCACCTGCGAGTGCCCAATCAGCTGAAACAAGTGCCATCATATGTCATCATAGGGCAGCTTCATTGATTTCGTTGGAGAAAGATCTATTCACTCAACAAGGAACACAGCACTGCACTTGTTCTTTCTCTCCCTGTGCCTAGGTTGTTTGTTCACATGTTTCTCCTGGGCAGCTGGACGGCTCTGTTGGTGAAAGCGGTGTTAACTGGTGCCATCTCCCTCTGCTCCCTCTTCCTTTTCATCACACTGGTGCACAGCAACTGAGGAATGTGTTGCCACACATTCGGGTGTTTTGTAAGAAAACTCCATATTAGATGTTTTGTTTGTCGAAGTGGCCAGCGAGGCGATGTCGATGTCTGTTGGAATTTTTTTTATTTGTCTTTATAATGAATTAAAATATACAGAAATAACCCGAGATAAGTTGATTCATTTTTGTTAATATAATAACCTGCAGTTGTAGGGTCCAGAGCTTGATCCTGAGCTTGGATTACTGTCTGTGTGGTGTTTCTGTGAATGTTCTCCCAGTGTCCGAGTGGGTTTCCTTCAGGATCTCAGGTTTTCTCCCTCTGTTTATAAACATGCTGGTAGGCGAGTCTAAATGGCCCCTAGGTGTGTGGTGTCGTGCCCTGTAATGGACTGGCATCCCAATCCATGGTGTATTTTCATGTCATGCCCAGCGTTCCCTGGATAGGCTCCGGATCCACCGCCATCCTGACCAAAATAAAGTGGTCACTGATAGTGCTTTTAACCAAAGCACTTTACACTGTGTCTCATTCACACACACACTCTCACACTAATGGTAGCAGAGCTGCCATGCAAGGCACTAACTTGCCATTAGGAACAACTTTGGGTTCAGTGTCTTGGGCCGGGAATCGAACTGCCAACCCTACGATTAGTGGACAACCCGCTCTGCCACATGAGTACCGCTGCCCGGTTCTTTTTAGCAGTTAGGATCTGCATTTTTACTTCCACACATACCATACATATTAATATATTCTGCATATTTTGTAAATAAACTCATGCTCTAATTAGCATATTCATTATGTCATTGCATCGTATTTGCATTCTGCCTAAAGTGAGCTGTTTGTTTGCTTCTCTTGTACTTTCCATGCTCATGTTCTGTATTTAATTCCCAGTAAAGCTGTTCATTTACTTATTTTTCAGTTACTGTTGTCAGAAGAAACGAGTATGAAATAGTGACCGGAATGCCCATTAAGACACTACATGTTAACCAGCAGTCACATCCAAGCTGAACTGCTAAAATCCTTCTAAAAATACTGTATACACTGGAATATGTGCAGTATGTGTAGTGCATAATAAAGAGACAGGATTTAGTCCTTAGTAGTAGTAAAGTGGTAACAGTGCCCTTAGAAATATTGTAATGTGCCCAAACATGACAAATATGTGAAGCGATCTGTGTTTTTGGGATGTCAGGTCATTTAAATCTTACCAGTGTTGTATTAAAGTAATGATTACTTTTGTAAAGAATGTATTTTACCACCTCACTGATGTGGACTTTGCTGTGTGTTGTACCTTGACATAACCATTTCAGCTGTGTCTCAGTCCATGGCAGCCCCCATTATATATACAGTGGTCTGCAAAAGTTTGGGCAACCTTGTTTAAACAAGGTTGCCCAAACTTTTGCAGACCACTGTATATATGGAAATTTTCCCTTCTCCCTGCCACAAAGACTGAGCAGCATCACCCTGTATGTGAATAATGACAAACTGAGACTATATAAGGTTTAAGTTTTAAAGTTCGGAGTATATTGGAGTTGAAATGAAATAATGAACATGTGCTCAAAGTGCAGACTTTCGGCTTTAATTTGAGGGTATTTACATCCAAACTGTTTGAGAGGTGTATGAAGCATGTATGTATTACATGTGCCCTCCTCATTTTTTTTTTTTAGGACCAAAAATGAAATGAACAAACTAACAATCATGAATTAAAAATGGTAATTTAAGTTAAGGATTCCTTTTAGTTAAGGACTCTTTCAAGAATTTGTGAAAGGTTTCAAATGCTTAGTGGTTTCAATCGCCTCTTCTCAGTGTTAACCTTGTATTCCTGACTAAAAATGAAATTAAATTAATTACCAGGTGTAGTCAGAGAAAAACTGGGTTAGTTTGTGAGTAAATGCAGCAAATGCACATATATCACAGAGTATATCTAAGAGTAGCTAGATTCAAATGTGTCTCCTCGTGCATGTATCTTTCAACAATGGGACTCAGTGAGGAAAAATACCTCGTTTCGACTAGCTGACTTTAGTACTGTTACTTAAGTCAGTTGTAGTCTTTCCACCACTGGGTATTTCTGTAACAGGCAACAAATGGAGAAACAGTGACGTATTGTAAACAGTGCTATAAGTAACCAGATTGCCATGACATAACACATGTTACAATTGTATATTATGTAATGGCATTTCAGTAGCCTATATCAAGGGTGTATGTTTGGTCTCAATATTGTAAGGACACCCACCCCGGGGAAAAAAAAAGACTGTGTAATGTTGACAACCAACTGGTTTATTCAAATATAACATCTATATTTACATTAAGATCTGTATTTACATTTAAATACACATTATACAAAGCAACAGATCAAAGATTAAAAGAAAGTAAATTATGAAATTACTTGTTAACGTAAAAGAGAAAAAAAAAAAAAAACAACAAAACTTTTTTTTTTTTGCATCCAACATCAAAATTCTTCATGATAGCCTTTGGTGTCATATTTAAACAATCCAAACAGAGGCCTACATCAGTCATTGACAGATACAAACTGTTAGTAAATATGTTTAAGATCTACTTGGTCAAGTAGATCTTGACCAAGTACTTGACCCCCCCACCCCCTTTCTTTCAGCCAATCAAATGCTAGCATGTCTAAATCCTGGAGATGGAATTTACATGACTTCACTTCAAAGATAATGTGAACGAGTTCTCCCAAAATGTTGCTAGGGACAATTGCTGTCCCAACCCACAGATAACCAGTAATACAAGCATTTATCTTAACCCTCAGCTGTGCATAGTGACGACTCCATTACACTCTGTGGGAAAACATGGCTCGTGCGCCCCCTCGCGTCCATGTGTGTGCGCGTGCGTGCGCGTGTGCTTTCAGTATAAAGCCATCTTTCGTCTCCTACCTAAAGAAAAATCAAATACAGACCACCTTAAAAACGCAGAACAACGAAAGATATATATTTTAAACGACGTTTTTAAGGATTTAGGTAAGTTATTGGAACAGAGAAAGTGACGTACATGACACATATGGTCATGTGACCTACTGATGCTCAAACGCTTACATCAAGCGCTTATAATAAGGTCAAAAACCATCACTGAGGTGACGACCATACATACACTTCATGGAGACACCCCTCTAATCGATTATAATTTCTACACACGTGCAGAAATCTGATCTCATCGGAGTGTCATGAATGCTCAGATTTCTAGTGCGTTGATTCAGTCACGTGACACGGAAACGCCTCACTGGCAGACTTGAGTGCAGATCAGGCAAACTATGGATATCACCAGTCACTAATCCCTCCAACTCTTTTGACTAATTCTCCCAGTCAGAATGACCAACAGCGACTTGTATTTGTTTTATCACGGACTTCTTCTCCCAAAGATTGTACACACCGAGGACAGTCTGAAATATTTTGAGTCCTTTCAAGTGCAGGATGATGACGTCATTGTAGTTACGTATCCCAAATCTGGTAGGTGATCACCTTTTTTTTTTCCTTTTCTTTGCTTTGCTTTCTTTTTTTTTTTTTAAAAAAAAAAAATCTCCTTCTCACTGCTATGGCTCAAAAGTAGTGTTTAAACAAAAATAAATAAATAAATAAATAAATAAATAAATACATAAGAGCCATTCCATCCAATGGGTGACATTTCAGTCCCCAGGATATTATGTTTAATAATGCATGACAATTAACTCTAAAATACATTTTATTATTAAGCAAAGTGTTCTGCACATTAGGCTAACTGCAAATTTAATACGTATGATTAAAAACATGAATAAAAACTACTTAGAACACTAAAAAAAAGTGTTTGTTGCATTTACCCACTCATTTACCCAATCTCTGTACTTTACCATTAAATATAATGAATGAAATTCTTTTTTTTTTTTTGCATTGTTGTGTGACTTTATATCCAGAAAAACCTTTTTAAAAACTTTTTTTTTCATGAGAAATCCATAATATTTAGATAAAATACACCCTTTAGTCATGTCCGCAGGTTTTCACTCAGTCCTGTTGCCCTAACACATTCCCTCCTCTGAAAAACTTTCCACAAGACACATTTTCAACAGGAAGTTGCATCAGCTGGATCTTCTGAAGGGAATGGAAAGATCAAATATAAGTTCTCTCATTTTCTTTTTTGTATATTTGAGGATATTGCAACTCTGTCTGAGAAGGTCAATCTCAACATACTGTCCCGTTACCTAAATAATGTGTTAGATGTTATTTGTTTATTTTAGAAATACTGATGTTAAATTCTTTGTCGGATAGCAGTCAAAACCAAAATTTGAACCCTGCTATGGCTGATTTCCTGTCGTCTGGGCACAGAAAGAAATCACACCGATGCCATCGTTCAGTGAAAGCTTCTTAGTTTAATGATACAGAAAGCATAGTGTGTATATACACACACACGAGGAATATTGATGAAGAATGATAAATGTTAATTGTAGCAGGTCACGGACACAAATCAGTTTGGTTCTGGTACATCGTAACACAAACTCGAGAACTTTTAGAATTGATACATAGAGACTGCTATAAAATGTATCAACAAATTTTTGGTAAATCACTAGAATTTGCTCAGTATCCTCATGCTATTAGCATGTTTGGCTATATTTCATGTATTTGCCAATTCTATGCTAAAAACTCAGTCCTGTTACCTTCAGTCTTGTTACTCATATAAACCATAACAGGACTGAGTAACAGGAGTGAGTAGCATCCTCTGGTAAATTGATTTATTAGTGTGAACATTAGTTTGTTATACGGTTTACTTGATTTTTAAGTTTTACAGTTACCGTTACTTAAGTTGTAGACATATCAGTTTTCCATTGTCAATAGCATGCAGACAGAGAGCCAATCAACCTCTAAGTGTTGCAGAAAAGCAGGTACGCTATCACACCCGACACGATGCAGACCCAGAGAGGAGACTGTGAATGTGAAATATACAGGAAGGACCTCAAGTCAGGCAGGAAGAAACTAATCAATGACTTCAGTCTGAGAGAAAAGCACAGAAAATGGAGGGAGAATTACAATAGGATCGAGGACAGGAAAGAAGCCCTCCAACACCTTGTCAGTCATTCACACAGCCCCCAGTTATCACCAGAGCAAACTGTGCATCCACAGCCAAGCACTTCCAGGTCTACTTTATGAAATGGATCACGTGCCAAAGACAATGTGCTAGAGGGGTTAGGGTTAATGAAAATAGATAGGATTACCTTACACTATGAATTTAACCATCAGGTCATAGAGGTTGATTTAACAATGTAACAGTACATGCTCCTGACTGTTACAATGTGTAATTTATTGTGATGCATTTGTTTTATTGGCAACATAATCAAGAACAGAGAAGAAGCCACCACAACAGCTTTCAAGTGTGGCCATTCAGAACACCCTGTTGTTTCATGAAGCTCTGGTGGAGGTCATCTGAAACAAATACAAAAATGCACAGGGGGAGAGAGAAAAGCAAATCATTTCAAAAGCGATATCAGGAAAAGTTCTGAAAAAGTACAGAATGTAACCCTTTGCTCTAAATTCATTTGGAAGAATGAATTTGATAAGAATATGGAGGCTGACTACACCTACCAACAGAAGTGGAACAGCAGGATCTGATAAGCTGGTAAGCTGATGGTCTGATAAGCAGAGTGAGGCCTCACTCAGAAGAAAAACAAAAAGCAAAAACTGTTCCTTTTGGATACCATGAAAAATTTGCACAGGACGTGTTTGGCTGAAGAACAAATCTCCATGTCTTACTCACTCTTTTGTAAGCGCAGACCTTTTTGGGTTGTTCTTCCGACTCCGAATGATCGGAACACATGCATGTACAAGGTGCGTGAGAATCTGGTTTTTCTTGTTCAAAAGCTACACTACTTGAAAGTAATCAGTACCATCAACCTGGATGACCTTTTGAAAGAGCTCTCAAGTGACACAGAAAATATGAAGTGCATGTATGGAATGATATGTTCTGAGTGCAAGGACCTCTCTTGCCCAGTCTCTACAGAGTACAATCCAGAGAATAAAGTGTCTTATATCCAGTGGATAGTTGCACAAGAATGACCCCAATGGCAAAACACCTAAAATCACAATAATAATAATAATAATAATAAAGTTCCAGAGCACTCAAGAAGACCTGCTAAACCTGCTGCTGCACATGTTTACCTGCAGCTGCACATGTTTACCTGCTGCTGCACCATGTTTACCGACTGAGCCACAGCCACCTGCACAGGGTGGCTGTGGCTCAGTCGGTAGAGTGGGTTGTCCACTAATCCACTAATCGTAGGGTTGGTGGCTCGAATCCCGGCCCGGGTGATCCCATGCCGAAGTGTCCTTGGGCAAGACACTGAACACTAAGTTGCCCCCGATGGCAAGCAAGCACCTTGCATGCAGCTCTGCTACCATTGGTGTGTGAGTGTGTCTCATTTGTAAGTCGCTTTGGATAAAAGCGTCTGCTAAATGAATAAATGTAAATGTTTAAGAGATACACTTTTAACGTCAGCAATCAGTTTACTCACTACAGGGCATTGAGACAAAGCTTAAACTCACATGAATGCTTAATTCATGTTGACTTTTCTGGAGGTCTGACAGTCTAATCTGCCAAGAAAGAGACATTCCTGATGCTGTAGAGCTGTTTACTGTGTTGCAAGGAAAAAAAGCAAGTTTTTTTTTGTCAGTGAGAAAGCAGTTGATAAAGCAGTTTCAGAGATGCCACATGATATGCCATCAGTTCAGTCCATTGACTATAAAACTACTAGTACCATCCTTTGGTACTAGTTTGAGGACACACACACACACACACACCCCGATATACATTCCTGTTACTCAACGTTCATATCTGTTATTAAAGCAGTTAAACCACTGCTTTTCTCAATTGTGTTATGTCCATCATTTATCAAATAAATTACTTTATTACAGGATTAAAAAAAAGATAAACTTCAGATTTTGGACTCCTTTAAAATTACAAAATGGCATGGCATTTTAAAAATACACCCTGTGTGCATATATAGTGATTTTTTCTTTTTTTTTTTTTTCAAATATCAATTATTTAATCATGCAACCAACCATTTCTTTAAATAAATAAAGTTACCTGAGCTACATGACCATTATACATTTTGAACAGTGAAATGTGTGTTATTAAATTCAGTGTTGAAAAAAGATAAAAAAAAAAAAAAATGAAGTTTAATTTTGAAGGTAAATGTCACCCATTTGGTGGAATGGCTCACAAATAAGTAAATAAATGATTTCAGATACATGATTCTATGCAAACTCACATTCCAAAATATTACCAAATTAAAATGATGCCCAAAATGAAGAGTTATTAACACAGTTTCTTACAGAACTGCTGTATATTTTCCTTAAATTTCCTTAAAAGCCATGTTATGCCCTGAATATTTGCACCAATATTAGAATATCTTATTTAACAAAGACAGCACTAAGCTATTAGCTGGAAGCTCCATTCTATTGTCTGGCAAGTTTTATATAACAAATTCGTTCCTTTTTCCTTTTATGAAATTACCCCATTACCACTGGATTCATATCCAGTCAGGAAAGGGAGATTACCACTTAGCATTATGCAGCATGAATGCTAAAAATCACAATTCAATTGTCACCAAATAGGCTTGGTCAGTCCTCAAGGTGAACGATCTTTTTCAGGTACGACATGGATGCAAGAAATTCTTCCCATGCTCCTGAATGGAGGGGATTTTACTCCAGTACTGACCATCCCAAACTGGGACAGAGTGCCATGGCTTGAAGAGTCACGTACTGCTCAAGTCATAGACAAGCTGAGTGCTCCACGAGCCTTCGTTACCCATATGCATTATCACCTAATGCCTTCCTCCTTCTTCTCTTCTAAGGCTAAGGTAAAAAACATATATGACATAGCTGGGTTTTAATTTAGTCCGGATTATCAAGAAAAATATCCAAATTATTTGAAATTTATAGTTCTCAGTATCTATTTAGGACATCACATAGTAACATACTTCATCATTAACTTGGCACATCTTGATTGGGTGACAACTCATTCTAGGAAAAATGCTCCAGATTTATCTAATGTGGGCGGCTGTGGCTCAGTCGGTAGAGCGGGTTGTCAACTAATCCACTAATCGTAGGGTTGGTGGTCCGAATCCCGGCCCGGGTAATCCCATGCCGTAGTGTCCTTGGGCAAGACACTGAACCCTAAGTTGCCCCCGATGGCAAGCTAGCACCTTGCATGCAGCTCTGCTACCATTGGGGTGTGTGTGTGCTCTCATTTGTAAGTCGCTTTGGATAAAAGCGTCTGCTAAATGAATAAATGTAAATGTAATTGTGAGTGGATTTCCTGTGCACAGCCCACTTCAAGACATTTCACAGGTTTTCAATAGGATTAGGGCTCTGACTGGGCCGTTTCAAAACTCTGATGTTCTTCTTTTGAGCCCCAGTCCCAGTTGAAGAGAAGCAGCCCTACATTTACATTACATTTACATTTATTCATTTAGCAGACAAAGCGACTTACAAATGAGACACACTCACACACCAATGGTAGCAGAGCTGCATGCAAGGTGCTAGCTTGCCATCGGGGGCAACTTAGGGTTCAGTGTCTTGCCCAAGGACACTTCGGCATGGGATCACCCGGGCCGGGATTCGAACCACCAACCCTACGATTAGTGGATTAGTGGACAACCCGCTCTACCTACTGAGCCACAGCCGCCCTGGGCCATTTCAAAACTCTGATGTTCTTCTTTTGAGCCCCAGTCCCAGTTGAAGAGAAGCAACCCTAAAGCACGATACTTCCACCATCATGCTTCACCAAAAGTGTGGTGTTCTTTGGATGAGGAACTGTCTTGTTGTTGCCCCAAACAAATCTTTTAGAATTATTCCCCAAAAGTTCTACCTTGGCCTCATCAGAACATAACACATTTTGAATGCTTGGATGTTTTTTTTAAATTTTATTTTAATTAAATTTTCCCTATGAGATAAGGCCACTCTACCCCATAGCCCACACATGTGAAGAATATGAGAGATTGTTGTCACATGCAGGGAGTTACCAGTACTTGCTAGATATTCCTGCAGCTCCTTTAATATTGCCGTAGGTCTCTTAGCAGCATTCCCGATTTCCTGTCATATTAATGTTGGGTAAAAGCTCTGACATGATTTTATCTTGCTTTTTTCATTTTTAACAGGGGTGTGTAAACTATACACTCCTGCATCTCTAATATCTTTACTTTTACCCCTAGGTCATTTATGTTTCCAGAAACCCAAAAGATGTCCTGGTTTCCTCTTTTCATTTTCACCAGATGGCCAGTTTTCTGCATGACCCAGGAACCTTTGAAGAATTTGCCGACACATTCCTAGCCGGGAATGGTGAGAGAAACAAACTGATCTACTGAATGCAATGTTATCATGCTGTTGGTCTTATCTGTAGAACACTGGTATGATGTGATCTCGTTTGCTCAGTGTTTTTCGGAAAGTGGACAGATCATGTGAAGAGCTGGAGAAACACAGATTTAGGAGACAGAATTCTTTACATCACGTATGAGGAGATGATCCAGGTAATGTGTTTCCATCCAGCTGATCCTATGGAATTAGAGAAAATTAAATGAAGAAAGATTGTATACTACAAGCTTAAAAGTAGATATATGTAGCCTACATTGGGCTGTTCATGTAATTCATCTGGAGCATTTCTAGTAAGAAACTGATATCCGCCATATTGTCTAGAGACCACGAGTTGTGGTTGTGCTCTCTCTCTCTCTCTCTCTCTCTCTGGCTCGCTCGCTCGCTCACTCACTCACTCGTGTCAATCACAGCAACACAGCTGTGGGTGTTTGTACATGGAGTTTTCCTCTGAGAGTGTTTTATTGCCTGTAACTCTGCAGTTTGCCATGCTGTTGACTGGCTTCACATGTCAAAAAGGAAGCAGGCATTAGTCTTCATCTTCCCAGTTCATAACTGTTAGAGAAGATAGAGGAGAGCTGACTAAGACCAAATTAGGGAGGTATTTGGGGCAAGAGGTAATTGTAAGTCGTAATTCTGTTCCTTTAAGTTCTTCCCACCATGAGAAAGTCAAAAGAACAGAAGGTGTTGTTTTGCTGTAACAGTTTCTTGATAACAGACTGCCATTTTTTAAATATTATTTTCAAGAGAACTCATGTTTTATTCCTTAATAAATAATGTGATACACCCATAAGGAAATCTGTTACTCTTTGATTTTGACTCTGATCTTCTTTGACCTCAACTGGCAGGATCTGCATAGAGTTCTTGAACACATTTCATTCTTTCTTGGTAATCACCTGAACAAAGACACTCTGAAACGTGTGACTGAGCACTGCAAGTTCAAAAACATGACGCAAAACAAAATGTCCAACTATACACTGGTGCCACAGACAGTAATGGATGCCCAGAAGTCTCCTTTTCTCAGAAAAGGTACAGATTAACATTATACTGTAATGTATTTTCTTGTCACTGCAAGTACTGGAACGTCTCATTCTTGATTTCTGTTGTTTCTAAGGAATTGTTGGAGATTGGAAGAATCATTTCAGCTCAGAATTGGAGTCGAAATTCAATGCGGCCATTTTTGAAGAACTAAAGGGAACTGACATTACATTCCCCTGGGATGAGGAACACAAATGAAATCCCAGTTCGTAAAATGATGATCAATTAAAAAATTCAATTCTTCTATTTAATTGTATTATACCATCGTGTATGTAATTTACTATTCCCCTTTAAAAGTCTTTAAGAGTGAACTTTTAAGGTTGCTTATTTTTTATTATAGATGTTATAAAAACTCTCATTTTAAATTGTTTAAAATGCACAAAAAGTAGCTGAACACCACTAGCGCCAGTTTATGACTAAATTACAATGTGCAGAAACTCATAACTACTTTTGTAACTCAGAACTTGTGAAAGAAACAGCATGAAAACATGGATTATTGGATTAACCCCCCCCCCCTTTTAAAATAGCTTTTATTATTTCCCTTATGTTTACTACAACTTTTACATGCCTACTAATTAGTTACTAATTACTGTACTTGTAATGTAGTACTGTACTATTATATTGTTAAAACTGTTTCATACTGTATTTTAAATATTTTATACTATTGATTTTCTTCTTTGAAACTATCTATTATTTTATTATTATTATTATTATTATTATTGAGCTATTTGCTATTTTATATTTGCCTTTTGCTTCTTCATTTCTGTTTTTACTTCATACTATTATTTTAACTATGAAATTTGCTATATAAATAATCTTTATTATTAGTATTGTTATTATTGTTGTTGTTGTTATTAATATTCCAACAAATACCATAGTTTTCTTTAGCTGTTCAGCTATGATATTACCGACATCTCTTCTTCTTGTGCCCCCCCTCCCAAAAAAACCCTCCAGTCATACACTATCCCTAACCAGTTGTGCAAACTCTATTGTGTAAATGCTTGCTTTTGTCTTCATATGATCTGCATTGTATTAATCCTTGTTCATCTCTCTCTGGCTCCTAGAGATCTCTGGGACTAGAGAAACAGTACGCATGTTTGTCTGGAGCTGAAGGCAATAGAATTACACAAGAGATGAGGCAGGTCTTTAAGGGCACTTTTCATGTTGAAATCAAATGTTATGGGATTATATTAGATTTTTTTTAGTGTATTCCAGACCGGAAAACAATATTATTTTATTTTTTCCCATCATTGGATAAAGATTCTGTTCTGGACGCAGAGACTGGGGGACCCAAATGACTGAAGGTTAGCAGGATTTATTGACGTGAAGAAGAGGCTGGGGTGTGTGAAAAAGGATTGGGACAAAGTGCAGTGGGGGTCGGGACTTGAAGCTGGGTCCGTGAGGTCGAGCTGGAGCAGGTTTGCGAGCTGTCAGCGGTGTGAAAGCTGAAAACCGTGAGGGAGGCAGTCGGGGCTGGGTTTGTGAAATTATTACTCATTGGTATTGTTAACAATGAACAAATTCAAGGTCTCAATTTTTGTTCAAGAAATTGAAGATATCCCAATTGGCAGATGAGAACCTTAGTTAAAAAAAAATATATTTAAAAAAAAATTGTTTTATTCCCAATGCTATCTCCTTATCAATATTTTCCCTAAGGCTTCTGGTTTAACTCTAAATGCATTCAAATGTGAAATCCTTCCTTTACACAGTTTAAATGATAAAGTTATTCTTTGTGTTCCAGTGAAACCTTCTGTTAAATACTTGGGAATTCTTGTAACAAATGGTGTCCTTGAAAGACAAAGCTTAAACGTCTCCTCTAGATTAAAAAAGACCACACACACACACACGAACAGAAACACAAGGGAGATAAAACACTGGGAAAAACTGGGCTTCTGCCTGGATCATGACAAATTCAGGTCTGACAGGATTACATGTCTGAACATTGTGATCTGCAAATTTTAGATAGGTGGAAGTTTGGATAGCTGCAAAGAGATAACATTAAGTCAGCCCTGTACTACTACTGTACTGTTATATTTATTTATTATATTTATTTTCTCATGAATCAAAATGTATCCACATAACCATATCACAAAACATGTTACCACGTGACTGTAAGAATGCAAATGGTGAAGGTGTGGCTAGTTATTTTGTTAAACTATAACAATCATCAAGGTGAAAGTCAACACCATGAACCGTGAAGTTTAGTGTCATGATGGCCCAACGCGACCTGTACATGGATTATCATGGACTTCGTCTTCCAAAACTCGCGTACACTGCGGAGAGTTTGAACTATTTTGAGTCCTTCCAGGTTCAGGATGATGATATTTTTGTATCTACATATCCCAAATCTGGTGAGTACAGTATGACAAAAAAGAAAAATCTAAAATAATTATGTCAGTAATATACTAATAATAAAGTAAATATTGTTCCAAAATGAAATAAATAAATAAATAAAAAATGTCAACGTGTATAACACATGCAACTTCAGGTTTCAGGAAAAAAAATAAAAATTTGGATGTCCAGAATGATGAATTATATAGTGAGTTATATTACAAACTCTATTCAGAAAAAGTTGGGACGTTGTATAAAATGTGAATGCAAACAGACTGCATTGATTTGAAAATCTCATAAACCCATATGTTTACACATCTGGAAAGGCACCATCAATGCTGAAAGGTATATACAGGTTTTACAGCAACATATGATTCCATACAGATTCCATCTCATCTTTACTTCTGAGAGACTCTGCCTCTCTAAGATACCTGTTGCCAATTAACCTAATTAGTTGAAAAATGTTTCTTTTTAGTAACACTTATTTTTCTAGGCTTTTGTTGCCTTGTCCCAAATTTTTTGAGATGTGTTGCGGCCATCAAGTTTAAAATGACCTTATTGTTTTTGTTTTTTTTTAATGGTACAATGTTTAAGTTTAAACATTTGATGTTCTTTTGTGAAGATATGGGTTTATGAGATTTGCAAATCAAATGTTTTTTAAAATGTTTTGTAAAACATTTACATTTTTATTTACATTTTACACAGTGTCCCAACTTCTTTGGTACTGGGGTTGTAATAATAAAATGTAAATACTGCTTTATTTTTTTTTTTTCTGTCTGTGGTGTGTTTCCCATGCATGATTGATTGAGGGTCTGACGAGTTAGATCACTGAACATGTGACACATTTTGCAAAGACAGCAAGTAGTTTTGTTTTCTTTCATTTATTGGAAATAAATAAATGATACAGTAATCGTTACTTTTATTTTTAAGGTACAACATGGATGCAGGAAATACTTCCTCTGGTGCTGAGTGGAGGAGATCTTACTCCCGTGCTTACCCTTCAAAACTATGAGAGAGTTCCATGGCTTGAGGAAGGGCGTGCTGCTCAAGTTGTAGCCAAGCTGAGTGCTCCACGGGCGTTTATGTCTCATATGCCTTATCACCTGATGCCATCCACCTTCTTCTCTTCTAAGGCTAAGGTGAAAAAAAAAGAAAAAAAGTGGAATAGTTTACAGGTGCATCTCAAAAAATTGGAATATCATGGAAAAGTTTATTTTTCCCATAATCTAATTCAAAAAGGGGAACGTTCATATATTCTAGATTCATTACACATCAAGTGAAATATTTCAAATATTTTTTCTTTTTAATTTCATCTTGATGATTACGGCTTACAGGTCATGGAAATCAAAAATCCAGTATCACAAAATATATTAGAATAAAGAATTTATCATCCAGAAATGTCGACATGAAAAGAGCCCTAATCGGCTAATTAACTCAAAACACCTGCAAAGGTTTCCTGAGCCTTTAGTCTCTCAGTCTGGATCAGTACACACAACCACTCAGTAAAATCCCAAATGTTGAAGCAACACCCAGAAAATTCATTTGAGTCCGATGCACTTATATAAACACTGTAGCGTGTAAATTCAACACTCTGGGTGTTAAAACAACACTGGTGATTTTGCTGTGCACAATCATGGGGAAGATGGAAGTAAATGTTGCATTTCATTTGGAAATCAAGGTCCCAGAGTCTGGAGGAAGAGTGGAGAGGAACAGAACCCAA
This sequence comes from Noturus placidus, assembly GCA_022414735.1. Lineage (NCBI taxonomy): Eukaryota > Metazoa > Chordata > Actinopteri > Siluriformes > Ictaluridae > Noturus > Noturus placidus. Next base: position 57,168 of record JAFFST010045080.1, on the reverse strand, counting down.
GTTGCTTGAAGTCCAGTGTGAAGTTTCCACAGTCATTGGTGATTTGAGGTGCCGTGTCATTTCCTTGTGTTGGTCCACTGTGACTTCTCAAGTCAAGAGTCGATGCAGCATCTACCGGGAGATTTTAGAGCACTTCATGCGTCCATCTGCTGACGAGCTTTATGGAGATGCTGATTTCCTTTTCCAGCAGGACTCTGTACCTGCACACAGTGCCAAAACTATTGGAAACTGGTTTGCTGATCATGGTATTACTGTGCTTGATTGTCCAACTGACTCGCCTGACCTGAACCCCATAGAGAATCTATGAGAGACTCCAGACCCAACAATACAGACGAGCTGAAGGTCACTATCAAAGCATCCTGGGCTTCCAGAACACCTCAGCAGTGCCACAGACTAATCACCTCCATGACACGCCACATTGATGCAGTGATTCCTGAAAAAGGATTAAAACCCAGACCGAGTATCAGTGCATAAATTAACATACTTTTCACAAGTTGGACATTTCTGTCTTATAAATTCTTTATGCTAATATTTTGACATACTGGCTTTTTGATTTCCGTGAGCTGTAAGTCGTAATCGACACGGTTAAAACACAAAAAAAGGCTTGAAATATTTCACTTTATGTGTAATGAATCTAAAATCTATGAAAGTTCCACTTTTTGAATTCAATTACAGAACAAAATGAATTTTTCCATGATATGCACCTGTAGAGCTGTCATGAAAATATGTAGCAACCTTGGCTACTTTCCTAATCTACTTATTAAAAAACAACATTTCTGCCCTATTGTACAAACGTATCATATTTAGAATGCAAAATGAATTATCATTGATTAATCACCATCCACATCAGTCTCTGTCTCATCACTTGTGGCAATCATCACTCGTTTAACCACAACCCACAACCTGGAATTGATTAGGCTTATGTCAATCTGCAGACTGACTCGCATCATACCCAACATGGGTTTTACAGACAGGCTTATCAAAGACAAGGTTAAATAAAAATGTTAAATAAAAACCTTTCTCTGTCTTCTTGGTAAAATATATTCGTGTTCTATGAAAATAGATATGTCTAAGTATATTCTTGACAGATAAAGTCAGTTTCCAGCCAACACAGTTTTTGCAGACCACCACACAAATATCTTAGTTATTTGTATTAACCAGAGTTTCAGATTCTTCTCGTGCATTTTTTCAGTATACTATGTCACCAAAAGTATGTGGACACTTCAACATCACACCCATATATAGGCCTTCCCCAAACTGTTAGTTGAAAGCACAGAATTAACTAGATTTCCTTTCACTGGAACTAAGGGGCCCATATATGTTCCAGCATGACAATGCCTCTGCGCACAAGGTAAGGTCCATGAAGACGTGGTTTGCCAAGGATGGAGCGGAAGAACACGAGTGTCCTGCAGCCCTAATTTGTGTATTCTACATCATAAGGAACACTTTTCCCCTTATTTCCTTGGATAGGTCCAAGCAAAACAGAAATAGATCAAATTAAATTAAATTAAAATATATTTCAGCTTTACAATTGCATATTTGTAATGCTTATATACAGTGTTACACTTTGCATTGTTGCTTTTATCCTTAGGTCATTTATGTTACAAGAAACCCAAAGGATGTTGTGGTTTCCCATTTTTATTTCCACCAAATGGCCAGTTTTCTGCATGAACCAGGAACCTTTGAAGAATTTACTGACGACTTCTTAGCAGGGAATGGTGAGAGACTTCGATTCGCTTTTAACGAATGTGGAATAAGTAATCAAACTGCAAACATGGTGTGATCTTATTTGCTTAGTGATGTTTGGAAAGTGGACCGACCATGTGAAGAGCTGGAAAAACCCAGATTTAGGAAACAGAATTCTCTACATCACGTATGAGGAGATGATTCAGGTAATGCATTTCCATCACAATACTTTTGCATACCTGTTAAGTGTCAGTCCACATAATGTGCTCTTCATGCAATAATAGTAAAATATTATCTTGCAGGATCTTCGTGGCATCATCGGACGCATTTTATGCTTCCTTAATCGGCAGCTGAGTGAAGATGCTCTGAAACGTGTGATTGAACAGTGCCAGTTCAAAACCATGAAGCAAAACAAAATGTCCAATTACTCACTGGTGGCACCGGAAATAATAAACAGCAGCAAGTCACCTTTCCTTAGAAAAGGTAGACACGTCAAGACATTTCTGTGACAATTTTGCTTTGTGATTTTGAGACCAGCTAAATGTGAAATTCTGGATGTTTTGGAATGGTTACATTTTAGTTTTATGCTCATTTTTAGGAATTGTTGGTGATTGGAAGAATCACTTCAAGCCTGAGTTGGAGGCCAAATTCAATGCATTAATGTCTGAAGAACTGAAGGGAACTAACATTACATTTCCCTGGAATGAGGAACACAAATGAAATCCAACTTATTACACAGAATAATTCAAATCAACTTAATATCAACCTAATTGGAAACCTTTGTAATCCTAGTAATAATATCTCTGGCTCCTTTCCAGTTTTAATGCTATCTCTGTAGTAGATTTCTGAACTATGGCAGTAATTTGATTAAGGTTAAAATGATCAGGAATGTGGGTCAAAGATGCCTTCCACTTTCTTCTCTTCTAAAGCTAAGGTACAAACATATTGTAGCAACTTGCAGCTGTGGACTGCAGAACACAGACACAAAAGAGCAAAAGTGCAAATGAGTGCTAGTTTTATTTATTTTTTAAGTGTGTTGGGGAGAGTGAGGACAGCTGGTTTCTGGGCCATGGGTCGTGGCGAGGTGCTGGGGAGGTACGTCATTGTCGACTGGGCGTGGAAACTCAGGCAGCCAGCAAAGAGTGGCGGCGCCATTAGGAAAAAAAATAATTGTGCCTTCCCACAGGAGTTGGGGGTGCATGCACTCAGTACAGCGAAGAGGAAGAGCGTTTTTTCTGTGCTTTTGATGGACTCTGGCAGAGACAGAAACATATCAGCATAGTCACTGACTACGTCTACATGCACACCAATATTCTGATATTAATCGGTATTTGTCATGTAACCCCACAATCTGATTCCCCAAATTCTGATTCCGACCCCTGGAATACCCCTGCTTTAATTGGAAATTTGTTGCATGTAAACACCTTATTCAGAAAATCCACTGAAAGGCAATACATGCGCATGCTCATTCTGCAAGGAATTGTGGGTGATAACAGATGCTTAGCTGTAGACTAGGTATTTAGGAATGGCAACTCGGGCATACTTATAACAACCTTATATACAGGATTAATCCGATGCCTGTACACATATAAACATTGCATTTAGAATATGGCTGCAACCCAACTATAGACCTTAAACAGAGCTTGATGTAAACCATGTAAAGATCCATTTCTCTAGCAAGATATATTGCAAAGATTTGAAGAGGGAAATGAAGATCATGATCTAGATGATTTATACACCTTAGAAATACATATAAAAGACTTGCTTTTCCCTGTAAATGCTGAGAGAAAAAACAACAGAATGTATCTCCCTTTACCAGTGCCAAAATATTTGGGGTAAAGTTTGAGGTGCTTTGAGTGCTTTTTGAGATGTAGTTGTAGTTGAAATGTATCAGCTCTGGTTAATGATATTACTTTGAACATATTTAAGCAAATGTGTATCTAAAAGCGCTCAGAAAAGGCTGCTAGACTGTATGCTGGATAACTGTATGTTTTTGACTCTCAACCGCCTAGTACAGAAGTAATGTAAATGAATAGATAGTAGCCTATATGTGATAGTCTCTCAATGTATTTTTGTTTGAGGCCATGTTGTTATTAATGTCATCATGCTCCACCCCACGCCCTCTTGTGAGGTATAATAATAAACAAACTTTGGCTGTGTGGGCTACTCTGGTTTCCTCCAGCCTTTTAAAAACTTGCCTGTAGATGGTGTGGCAGCTCTAAATTCCCAGCAGGAAGGACTAAGAAAGAGGGAATGTTTGTCCAGGTTGTATTTTGATCATTTTCAGTTTATAATGATAGAGTCTTTATTGGTCACATGTACATATGTATAGTGAAATCCTTTTCTTCACATACCCCAGCATGCCAGAAATTTCGGGTCAGAATACAGGCTCAGCCATGTTACAGCGCCCCTGGAGCAGGGAGGGTTAACCCCTTTTACCGGTAGCCAAAAAATTTCATTTTTGTCTGTTTTGGGGTACCTGTGTTCAGCATTGATTTGTTTTGTGATCTCGCACACCACAGTAGTGGTTAATAGCTCATATGAAAATAGACACTTAAGACTTTAAGAATTAGCAGTTATTTCAAGTATTACTTCTTCGACCTGTCCTACTTGGGGCAATAGATTTAGAATTTTTGTTTTAATTATAAAAATAAAATTATTTACTTTTAACACAAATGTTATATATTCACAGCAAATGTTGATATCAACCCCATTCCAGGTCTCAAAGATGCCCCAAGTACTTGTCCATGAACAGCCAAAATATGAGGAAGTTATCTCTAACCACTAAAATTGTTTGTAATGTTATCCAAACACAGGTTAAAACCTCTCCAAAATGGCACAAAACATCTCCAAATGGCACCAAACGTCTCTAAATGACATAAAACGTCTCTAAATGGCACAAAGACTTTAAATATTGCAGACTTCTAGAAATAGCAAACATTTTTTAAAAAAGGCACAAAATAACCTCTCCAAATGGCACCAAACCTCTCCAAATGGCACAAAATGAAAACAAATGTAAACAACTGCAGTAGCATGAACACTGTTACACAATATGTAATTTCATACCCCCACAAAAAAGTCTGAAACATACTTATAAAATATAATGTTTATTAAAAATAGTGCCAGAGCCCCAGGTGAAGAAGCACTTGCTCTCTGAATGGCTCAAATGATAGACACACGAGTGACCTCTCTCCTCTGACTTCTCTCAGGGGTAGATAGAGCCCCTCAACTCAATCCACATAGTCCTCCTCCAAAAAAATCAAAGAGCCACTCCGAAATAACTCCTCCAGAAGCTGTGACGCATTCAGGCTTTTTCGGGAACACGCCGTCGCTGTAAGATGCCACTAAATCGCACGCTTAGTGAAAACCAGTAGAAAACTAACAATCAGAAAAAATACCTTATTCAGAAAATCCACTGAAAGGAGATACATGCGCATGCTCATTCTGCAAGGAATTGTGGGTGATAACAGATGCTTAGCTGTAGACTAGGTATTTAGGAATGGCAACTTGGGCATACTTATAACAACCTTATATACAGGTTTAATCCGATGCCTGTACACATATAAACATTGTATTTAGAATATGGCTGCAACCCAACTATAGACCTTAAACAGAGCTTGATGCGCATGTAAACGTATCCAATGAGACAAAACTCCCTGCTGTGCTCGCTGTGTCCTTTTATAAGGTTTCTCCAGGAGGGTGAGGAGTGGCTGCCATCATTTTTGGCTGACAGCTGTACTCTGTTTTGCTACCCTGCTCTGTAGCCATGTGCTCACTTGCTATCCACAACAGAGGTGCTGAAGTGACCCGGGCGGCAGTCGTGCTAAGAGCATACAGTGGTTTTTGTGTGCAGGCTGGAGGCTGTAATAGCTGTAATAGAGACCCATCTGGGCAGTAATCACACTGCTCAATGCTGAGGACAGGACAGTTAATGACAGGGTTGACAAATTGTGCTGGATAAAAATACTCTGCAGCCACCAAGATCGAAAAAGAACGTGCGCTAAATCGCACGCTGAGCGAAAACCAGTAAAAAACTAACAATCAGAAAAAACTGCCAAACATGCAAAAACCTGCTGTATAAAGTTTTGCAAGAAGAGCAACCATTTCCTGATAGGGCTGTTTTGCTCAAGGCTGTCTTTCCCAACAGTGGCAGTGGGGCTTGAACCCCCAACCTTTAACACCAATCAGCAACCCAGAGCCTTAACCGCTAAACCACCACTGCCTTACTTACATTAATGCCTACACATTAGCTTACAAATTAATGGACTGATGGGCCCCAAGAAGATTTGTAGCAGGCGGGGGGGGGGGGGGGGGGGGGGG
>JAFFST010045080.1:18585-31288 GCA_022414735.1 Noturus placidus | reverse complement strand
AAGCAGACAATGATCTTGAATGTTCAATTCTGATTGGCCAGAAGGTGTTGATTAATTTTCTATACAGCAGTTCTGACTGTAGTTCCCGCTGTGATTCAAATCACAGCTTTTTATTATTTTTTATTAATGAGCTTGTTCTAAAACATTACGCAGTAATGTTGCTAATTCACCGCAATCGATATGGCAAATACTACACAATAATCTAAGACTAATATACAAATGAGGTATTTAACAAATTAAGACACGTAATGTTTATGGAAAGTGTCTCCAGTTGTTTAAAATCTAACGTTAAGTTTTCCCACAAGAGACATTTCTTGGTTTCTCAGGAACATGACCAAAAAAAAAGAGAGAAAAAAGAGAGGGTAGTGTGGGAATGACTGTTTATAGCTGCTATAATGTAAGTAATAACAGAAACTAACTTGATTAATGGATGTAGCACACAACATTAAATGAAACAATAAGGATGCAACCACCAAATCCTTTATTAGTTAGGGTCAAACATTAGCATCATTTTGGATTCTCATATTTTAACCCATATGAATTTGAATTGAATTTGTCATATGAATTTTTGGCTTTACATGTAATATCATGTTATAACAAGTTCATCTAGCAATATCAGTAGCAGAATGCTGATGGATAAAGGATTGCTGTATTCTGTTTCAAATACAGTATTTTCTTCATAAAATCCATTTTATCTGCAGCTAATAAAGCTACGGTATTCAGGTGGGAGAAGGATGGAGAAGACATTGAAGAGGGTATCAAAAGCGATGAAGAAAAAAGTTGGCTGACCTTGAAGAATGTCAAGCTAACAGACAAAGGAACATACAAGTGCATTTGTGATTTTAATGGTGTTGAACACGAGAAATCCATCAACATATACGTCTATGGTAAAGCATCTTCTAATTTTATCATCTTAAAATTTATATTACATATACACAAGTGTAAGTGTACTAACAATGTAACAAAATCACATTTGATTGCAAAATTTGATAACTAACTATGGCATAGCACAAGAGGAGGGGTAATGCTTGTATTAAAACCTTTGAGATGACATAGGGTGGCTGTGGCTCAGTCGGTAGAGTGGGTTGTCCACTAATCATTGGGTTGGCGGTTCGATTCCCGCCCTGGATTACTCCACATGCCGAAGTGTCCTAGGGCAAGACACTGAACCCTAAGTTGCCCCCGATGGCAAGCTAGCACCTTGGATGCTCTACAATAGATGCTCTGCTACTATTGGTGTGTGAATGGTTGAATGAGACACAGTGTAAAGCGCTTTGGATAAAAGCGCTATATAAGTGCGCCATTTACATAGAATAAATTTGCTTTGTATTTATGTGAAAGGAAGACATCTTTCATTTATTTTATCTCCGACATTTTGTCTTTATCAACTGCATATTATGAGAAATCTATAACTATAGCTTTTATATTATTTTGAGTATCTACTATTTGTAATAAGAATAGGAATTGAACGCTTCAAGTTTTTTTAATCAAAATTATGATGAAGCACCAATTTATACAACTTCCCTTATTTACAAGGCCCATATTCCAGTCAAATAAAAATATTTCAATGACTTCAGAATAAAGTGGTGATCAGATTTTCATTCAGAATGTTCTAGGTAGGCAGCTCATAATGATAAATGTGTGTTATGCTGTGCTAGACTAAAACTCGTAATTCAGAATTTCACCTAGGATAAAACAAAGAAAACCCCTCCTCAACTTCTTCAAAGTCAGGCCAGTCTCCTCAACCCCAAGTTCATCAACATGGCTGCTCACAGTATCAGCAGTTATCGAAGGAGAAATTCTTTACTTTTCAATAAGTTACACTTAACTCTATCTACTAGTATTTGCTTTAGATCATTCCACATACAGATAAATTTGCTTGTTATATCCATAACACTGACTATACAGTTTGCTGTATTGAGGAGGTAAATATACAGTCCATCACACTTAGCTGGCTGAATTGTTGCTGATGAAATGCGGACATGGAGGTGCCCATGTTGTTTTTTCCCACTTTGACGCTCAAACATTACAAATGGGAGGCAATGTGATTCTGACTTCCGTCTTCCGAGTTAATTCGAACTCAGAATTATTCTCCCTTCGCACATTCATATAAAGACAAATCATACAGAACATCTAATGTCATCTCACAAATCTTGGCATATTCTCCATTAATGCTCTATAAAACAATTACACAATGCCTATAAAGGCCCTGTGTATAATAATAAATAACAAACAATATTTGCTTTTTCGTCCTATCTTCTTGTCAGAGTTACCAAAGTTTGGTTCAACTGAAACCTACCATGAGTTTTTGGTGAACGAGACGGCGCAGGTTCCATGTCGGGTCACTGGGAAGCCTGAAGTGGAGATCAACTGGTATTGGAATGCTGTCCGCGTGTTAAATAATGGTAGGACCCAATTGCAGTCTTTTGGTGTGTTGTGTGAAAACACCTGTGGGTGGGGGATAATCAGTTTCTCATCAGTTTCAGTAATAATTTTTGTTAATGTATTATAAAAATTAACCTCCATCTCAGTTACTAGTAATATAAACAATATTAGTCGAGTCTTTTTTTTCACCTTTTTGGCCTCAAACTAAAAATACCTAGGCATATATACTGAAATCATTATATATATAAGATTTTTTAAAGGAATTATTTACTGTCTTAAAAATAACTTTTTGTATGAATCCATTTTAAGGAAAATCATTTGGGTTAATTTCAACGGAACAGAACTGAACTGATGATATTTCTGGGCTGAGTTTAATATATTGCAGCACTTTTAGTTAAATGGTAAAACCCATGACATGTACACTCAAAGTTTATGATGAGTTTGGTAAACAGGGCCCTGCTAATTTGACTAAGTTTTTTTTTTTTTGTGAGATAAAGATCTATCACTCCGGTTTCCTCCCCCAGTCCAAAGACATGCATGGTAGGCTGATTGGCGTGTCTAAAGTCTCCGTAGTGTATGAATGGGTGTGTGAGTGTGTATGTGATTTTGTGCCCTGCGATGGACTGGCACCCTGTCCAGGGTGTACCCCGCCTTGTGCCCGATGCTTCCTGGGATAGGCTCCAGGTTCCCCCGTGACCCTGATAAAGGAGTAAGCGGCTGAAGATGGATAGATGGATGGATAAAGATCTATCTATCTATCTAACACCGATTAGTCGAGACCGACCTTCGGTCACTTTACAGGTCATCACTCTCCACGTATTTCATCGATGTGATCCACAAAGCATTTTGACAGAAGTAGTGGGGTAGTTTGCCATTGCTTTCCCCATGAGATAAACATAGCTGACTCCTAAAACAAACTTCTAAATCCATGTTTGAAGAAATACTGGTGTTATAATGCTATAGTGTTATAATAAGAAGCAACATAGTGTTCATTTCTCCCTGTTCTCTTTTACACAGACACAAATAATCTCAATGTGCAGGGAGATGGGTCATTGCAGATTACAAACATTCAGAGGGAAAATCACGGAACCTATAGCTGCGAGGGAAAAATCAAAGGACGGCCCATATCAGAGACTTTGAATATCACTGTTTTTGTAAACGGTAAGGCATGAGAAAGTGTACAGTTGAGAATTCAGCGAATTAAAGGATGGATTGAAACTAGGAGATTTAAATAATATTGGATGACCCTTCATGGTTCCTCTAGCTCCACCAACTGTCATAGTTCGCGGTGAGAGGTTAAAGGCTGTGGCTGGACCAAACACAAATTTCACTTTAACCTGCTTGGTTACGGGATCACCCCATCCAACTATTACCTGGGAAATGTAAGTACATTAAGTAATGAGTCCAATGCAATGTGGAAGTCATAGAAAAATAATCAACAGCATGGTGTACCTTAATGTGAATCAATATTACTTTTACTAATCTAAAAATTATTATTTTCTTCATTGCCTTGCAGCCTGAACAATTCTCAGAGCTGGTGTTATTGAAAATTAATCAACATTTCTGAACAATATTTCAAAATTTACAGTTTAACAGCACGGTTGTATCGCCAACAACTTGTGTCTTTATATTGAATCCTTAACATTATCATTAACATAATAATAATTTATCAATTTGTATAGCGCTTTTTTACAATGGTACATTGTCTCAAAGCAGCTTTACAGAAATATCATTTTTACATTTACAAGCGACTTACTAATGAGACCACATTCACACACCAATGGTAGCAGAGCTGCCATGCAAGGTGCTAGCTTGCCATTGGGGGCAACTTAGGGTTCAGTGTCTTGCCCAAGGACACTTCGGCATGGGATCACCCGGGCCGGGATTCGAACCACCAACCCCACGGTTAGTGGATTAGTGGACAACCCGCTCTACCGACTGAGCCACAGCCGCCCCAATTAACATGTCACTGTTAATTTAATTATGTGTAGGTTTATTATTAAGTTATTACCATTATCACATGCTATGATTTCCACCAAGTAATAATACCAGAGGTTGTGTCATTTTTTGTGTAAAATTGTTGGTTAGCCATATTGTAAACACAAATGACTGTGAACAAAGGCAATACAATTTTACATATTCATGTACTTTGTATGTCCAGCCATAACATGGCATATTGTCATGAGTGCGTCTTAGATTTTTCTTTTCTCAGTCCATCATATAAGGATATGCTTCATCAAAAAATGCTAAAATGCAGCAGTGCTATTATATTATTTTTATTCCTCCCTCCCCCTCTCAGGCCTGACACATCAGATTCCTCTCGCTACATATACAATTCAGACAAGAGTAAGCTCATCATTCCAGGTGTGGCCAGAAGTGACGCTGGAAAATACGTTTGTACCGCTGTCAATAAAATTGCAAACGAAAGTGCAGAATTCACACTGGATGTCTCAGGTGAGAAGATACTACATATAAATATCACTGTCCGAGCTTTGCTTTGTATAAATTGTTAGGTTTCTTTTTTTTCAGAAAAATATACAAAAAAATTCCATAATAAGACAGTGCACTTCTGGATAATGTTTACTGCAACAGTAAACAGATACACGACATGTCCAAAAGTATGTGGACACCTGACCATCACACACATATGTGGTCTTCTATAAATGGTTTCTGCAAAGTTGGAAGCACACAATTGTATAGAATGCCTTTGTATACTGTAGAATTTCAATTTCCCTTCCCTGGAACTAAGAGGGCCAAACCTGTTCCAGCACGACAATACCCCTGTGTATTGTGAAAAATATGTTTTAAGTTGAAAAACTGAGTTATGAGCTTCATATGAATTGTTCACTTGTATAAAAATATGTTGGTCAATCACGTCCTCAAAGAATCATTTCCCAACATTATGTAAAACCTTTTCACCATCAACTCTAGAATCATCACATTGCACGGTTGTACCACCTGAATTTAAGCAAGTATGGTGTTTTTATACAGTATGTTAACTATGATGTGGCGGTTGCTGTCTCCAGTACGTCCATTGGTGAGCCTGAGCCAGAGTGAAGTGGTCCTGATGCTCGGAGATTCTGCATCTGTCTTCTGCAATGCCGATGGACATCCAACTCCCACCATTCAGTGGCTGAACAAGAGCAAGAAAGGTGGCATGGTAATAGGCATTAGATTATTAGTTCATATATTAGAGTGTGATTTTTTTTTAACATTTAAATGATAACATTTTGACTTGATATCAGGTATTTTACTTGACCCAGATTCCCACTAATTAATGTAAAGAATGTAAAATTTCCAGTTAAAATTAAAAGTAAAACTGTCGGAACTTAGAAATGGATTCAGATATGAATTAATAGTATTTTACTGTCATTTTAGAAGAGGAATTCTTTTAGTGCAGATATGGCTGGTGTTAAAGGACTAGCCCCACCTTTCAAAATTAAAAGGCATCAATATAATCTTTCATTTTTCACATCCACATCAGACTATATGCTCTTAACAAATGGTTAATTTTTAATTAATCAATTTGTATAGCGCTTTTTACAATGGGACATTGTCTCAAAGCAGCTTTCCAGAAATATCATTTTTACATTTACAAGTGACTTACAAATGAGAGCACACTCACACACCAATGGTAGCAAAGCTGCCATGCAAGGTGCTAGCTTGCCATTGGGGGCAACTTAGGGTTCAGTGTCTTGCCCAAGGACACTTCGGTATGGGATCACCCGGGCCGGGATTCGAACCGTCAACCCCACGATTAGTGGATTAGTGGACAACCCGCTCTACCGACTGAGCCACAGCCGCCCAAATGGTGTATGGCAGATTGCTTTAGATTTTTGTGGAACCAAATGTTACAGTACCACCAGTGGCCATAAGAAAAATACACAAAATGGTATGAATAAGTGAGACTGGGGCTGATTTCTTTTTAGCCCAGACTGTAGACTCTACGTAGCTTTCAGTGTCAGTCATGTCCTGTGATTACACAGAGTGAAATGACCCTTGAATTTTACAGATATTGGATTTCAGCCCTCCCACCTAATATCACATCCAGCAATCACTGATATTTTAGTAGAATTGTTGCTTTGTTGTAGTACCAGTTTTCATGCCTTCAAGTCACTCTCTATGCCATTCTTGTTTGTTCTTCTATCACATTCTCTTTCCTGTGAATGTGTTTATAATGAAGTCCTCTGCCGGTCGGCTCAGAGCCATGGGATCGCAGTTTCAGATCAAGAATGTGGTGCCTTCTGATGGTGGTGTGTATTACTGCACAGCCAACAACGAGGCAGGCAGCGACACAGAGAGCCTCACTCTAATGAGTAAGAGCAAGCAAAATAATTTAGACCTTTCATATATAATAGTAATTGTTTTGTAAAAAATTCCTATTTTGCTAAAATGTTGTCCAGAGATCGATCTGTGTTAAGTGGTTGTTATCCACGGTGGTTTTTAAGAATAAGCAGTAGATTTGAATTAATTGGAGGGCTTTTGGTATGAAGTATGTTTGTACTCTCTAAAAATAGTGCTTAATTGTATATTTTTCTAACCACCCCCTGGAAATTTCACACTTTTCCCCCCTCATTCATAACATTACTAATTCTCACTTTCGCCTTCTTCCTTACCTTCAGCTTCTCCAGAAGTACCAACCACATTTACTGTTTCACCTGGACCCGCGGCGTTCCACATCACCCTGCAAAAATCTGTCCTGGATGGGGGTTCTCCTATTACTCAGTACTTGATCCAATGGAGAAACGAATCAGAGAGTAACTGGCAAAAGACAAAAGTCATCCCTTTTTCTGGTAATTTTCTTATTCTTGACGTCATAGCATCTTCAGTAAATAACACTAGACAATTATTATTAAACATATTCAGAGGCAAAAATTATATCATATTTACACAGTGATTCAGAAGTGTATTCACAAATGATTTATGCGATGTCTATGCGAAATACAGATTTGTTGTTCATGCCTCCGAGGCTAGCAGATATTACATGAAAAGAAGGGGCTGAGACAGGTTTTTCAGTAGCATCTACCTTTATAGACAAGCGCTTGCCTTCAAACCTGAATGTTGTCAATTATAATATGATGTAACATAAAAGCAAGAGACAAAATTACAAATGTAAAAAAAAAATGTAGAAGGTATAATTAATGAGAAGATTTCATGCATATAGTATATGGCAACTCCTAGTTTTGATTATCATGTTAATCTATTTTGGTTTGATTGAACAATTTGGCATTTAATTGCTCGGACAATCACTTGTACATTGAGGTCTGAAAAAAGACACTTTTTGATGATTTGTTAAAAAAATCCCTAGGTCCACTGGAGGTCACATCTCTGGCTCCATACACAGAATACATTGTCCGCTTTGCTGCTAAAAACAAGCATTATATTGGAGGCTTTTCTGCTGAAAAGAAGATTCGCACGTTGGCCAAACGTGAGTACCAACAACACTACCTAAACCCTCATTCTGGTTTACCTGCTAACACTTGGCCTTTGCTTAAAATGGATTGCTAGTGTACTTTTAGAATGAGGGAATCTTGTCTGGTTAAGGTTTTTTTTTTTTTAGCTTTGTAAATGTTTTCTAGTTCAGAAAACAGAAACACTCTATTGTACAGTTGTACATAGATCATTTAAGATTCCTCCCAGACTGAAAACCAAGTAACCCTTTTGGGTTCTAGATAATCCTTTTTATTTTGTTTTTTTAATCCAGAGTTTTCCTTAAAATAGCTCATGCAACACTAGACAGATACAAAGGACAACGTCCACCTTGTTCTTCTGTAAACCTCAAACACATGTGAAACAATTTCCATTTTATTTAGCCATTTTTTTCCATTCCACTCATGTTCATACTCTTGATTTAGAAATTTAGATGAAAAAAAAAAAAACTTTATACTCATTTCATAAACATTTCATAAATTTCCCATTGTTCATTTTTTTGTTTCTTCCTCCAACTGATCCCTGATCTGACATCACGCTCCATCTGATTATCTTTCACCATATCATCGTGACCTGCGTCTGATGATGTCATCCCCATTGTTTTATTGCTGCTATTATAGAGGGTGAGTCAGTAGTAAACTAAAATAGATCTATCAGGCACAGTGCATTTGATAGTTATGTACAGCCTATATATACTCAATTTGAACTAATTGAATAGACAGTGTGTAATTTTATTGGTATAATGGGAATAAAACATAACAATTTTTTGTGTCCGTAATGTTCAGCAAAACTATTGTTAAAAAGCTAATGTTATTTAAAAAAGAAATTATCTTAGTATTAGTCCTGAATGTACACGAGTCCACAAGTATTCCTCCAAGTGTCCAGACTTCTTTGACTTTCTACTTGTGTGTCTTTGTGTAGGGGAGCCAGACATGCCTGAACTGTTGGCAAATGAGGACAAGATAGAGAGAAACACATATTCAATTCCAATCAAGCAGATCAGTGCTGGAGGTTCTCCCATTACGCATTATCTAGTGCGCTACCGAATGGTTAGTATGAAAGTAAATGACACAAACCTTTAGTCAGTGGTTAGCATTTTTGGAAGGAGTTTCCAGTGTCAGAGCATTGTAACAGTCAAAGATAAAGTTGTAAAAACTTTTTTGGTTTTGCAGTTTCTCGAGGGAATTGAGGGAATATGTACAGTATCTCACAAAAGTGAGTACACCCCTCATATTTGTGTGAATATTTGATGATATCTTTTCATGTGACAACACTGAAGAAATGACACTTTGCTACAATGTAAAGTAGTGAGTGTACAGCTTGTGTAACAGTGTAAATTTACTGTCCCCTCAAAATAACTCAACACACAGACATTAATGTCTAAACCACTGGCAACAAAAGTGAGTACACCAATAAGTGAAAACTGTTTGTGGGCTTTCTGTTTGTGAGGGGTGTACTCACCTTTGTGAGATACTGTACAGTACATATATATATATACTGTGTGTGTGTGTATATATATATATATATATATATATATATATATATATATATAAACAAGTATGCATGCTGTTTTTTAATAAAGAAAAATTGATGAGGTTTAAAAGCAATAAAACACTTTCCACTAGTTTATGAAAATTTTCAACTTTGGGCGATATCACACTGCCACGCCGTTGATTATTTCCCTATATCAGCAGTCCTTACCAGGTTTTATTCCTTACTTAGATTACATGTAAGTAAACATATGCATCTTGTTTCAACAGAACAAGGACGGTGAGTCCTGGAGAGAAAAGAAAACAGGCGCAAACTCAAGTAAAGTTCTGCTCGAGAATCTTGATTATGACTCTGAATATCAGGCCGAAATATTTGCTGTTAATAATAATGGCTTGTCCAAACCAATTAAAACCTATTTCTCCATCCCACAAGGTAAGGTTCATCACAGCACAGTCCTGAACTTCTCTTCACTGATACATTATTGAATCTTACCCTGCATTCACACCAGTGGCATTTTCATGTTTTGTTCAGATTATAAACCACATTATATATTTTATATATAATAATCACAAAATAAATCGTTTTTTAAATTCGTCACTATAGATTTTCAGAAATTAGTTGTGCTATAAACAGTAGGCATTCAAATTTCAAAAAGACCTTTTTACTCATCATACTGTATGTTTTGTTATTCTTTGTGTACCAAAATCATTGAGCAACCAGTTTGTGTGCATCATCCACCATCCATCATTCATCTGTTCTGAAATAAAGGGTTTAAAAGATAACCAGGGCATATTTTGACAAAAATAAAAGTAGGCATAGGCAATTGTGCTGTAGCACTGTGAGTACTACTGGCTAGGAATGAATAGGAATGAATTTCTACAACCAGAAAACAAGGATGATGTTTCACAGTGGGTGAAAAAGAACATTACCACCAGTCCACATTGCTTCTCATCTTCATAAAATTTGACAATTTTCTTCGCCCACTTCACAAATGTCAGTTCTCAATGAAAATTGTCTTGTCATGTGACTGATGGTGTGAACACAGATTCATCATACTGTTTATACTTATACTCCTTCCTCTCTTTCAGCTCAGCACAGCCTGGGTAAAGGTGGTGTAGTGGCCATAGTGTTGGTCATCTTCCTGTTGCTGTTGGTGGGGGTTGATGCTTTGTGTTGCTATACAAATCACTGTGGCATTCTCAACTTCTTGGCCCGGAAACTGTTTGGCCCGAGCGTGTCTGAAACTAAAAGTATGGAGGAGGGTGTGTTTAACAATGTTGCTGTGTAAGTGACTTTTTTTCTTCCACTCTTATTCAATTCAGCAAGGATATGGTATAAATTTTATCATATTCATGTGGATTAGGAAGCTCATTTATCAAAATGGACATATTCATTTCTTTGTAAATCGTTCACAGGAACAATTACAGAAAAAATGTGCTGTTCATGAAAGCCTTGACTGATCGGCTTCAAATCAGTTAAATAATGTTGAGTTACTCTGAGTTTATACAAATTATTTTGTCAAGATTAAATAGCTTTTTTTATTGATTTCAGTTACACACACAAATTTATTGGAAATTCTCAAACTCGGTCATTTCATATTAATGACTTAATTAATATTAATGCAATCCTAAAAAAAAAATCCATAAATTAAGCCAAATAAGACTTGTTATTTAATAAGGGCAAAAGTAAAGATTGGAGGAACAGTTAGTGTGTGTCTATGGTAGGCAAAGCACTGCAATGGCTCAACATTATTACTTAAAACTTTTAGGAGCCGCTCCTTCAACATTTAGCTGTCATTCTGTCCTTTTCAGCTTTGTGAGATCTTTGCCTTTTTTGGAGTTTGTGGGCATGACTAAATGTAAACGTGCCGTGAATGTGCTTGGTAATTTATGGCTGATGGGCATTTATCAACATACTGTATACACAAGCGAACAAAGAAAACCAGCAGTACTGAACATCCGGCTGGAATTTTTAGCACGGTTTGGTTACGAAAACAGTTATACACAACTTTATTAAAAGACTGATAAATGAGTCGTGTGTTCATTTGGTATTGCATGCAGTTTGGATAAAGCCGCCTATGCTACTCTGTCTGTTATTCACATTCCATAAAAATTCACGAGTGATTGCTGTGAAAAGTCCTACCATCACTAAATTCCTGAGTTTGTGTGTGTTTTTGTTATTTTATCCAGAACCATGAATGGGCTTGAGAAACCAAGGGGAAGCATCCCAAAACTACTGTCACAAAACAAGACAGGAAATGGGGACAAAGCTCCTCTCACCAAATTTGAGTATGTGTCCATATACGTATATGTACATACTGTTGTAACAGTTCACATGAATGATATACAATTACTCAGGATGTCAGGATTTCGTATATGTAATTATATATACATATATTAATTTTTATGCTGAAGGAGTTGCTAAAATGATCTAGGAACATAGTCAACTCTCCAACATTACTCTTATTATTAATTCCATTAAAGGGTCATTCCAAATAATTATATATAAGATTGGCATTTGAGTCAGATTTGTCAGACTTTCTCAGCGCTCAGTTTGTGATGTCACTAAACATACTAAATACAATTCCAGCCAATGTCATTCAAGTAGATGATGACATATTAGCTGCTGAACCTGCTAGCTAACTTTAGCTAATGTTGCTGATGAACAAAATATGCTTTATGGTTGTTATGGTATATTTTAACAAGACTGTCTACTACATACATTACTGAGGATATAACAATACAAAACAAGACTCATAATGAAATCCCACTTGTGTCAGCCTGTGACAAATAAAAGGGTTAATATTAGTGATATTATATAGACAGAGATCGCAGTAGGACACAAGGCCATTTCCGAATGGCATTTTCATGTGCTGTATATTTATGGATAAGCAATGTTTGTTATTGTGCTTGTTTGTATGCTGTTATCCATGTGTTCATGAAGATTTAGAATGAACTATATTGGTCATAAATTTAATATGGCAAAAATAAAATATAGAGTATAAGTATTGGACTTCAGTGTGAATAAACCTAATGTATTCTCTTCCTTTAGGAAAGCGCCATCCAATTCTGAGCCGGTCAATGAAGCACGATTGTAAAAACTTTGACTATTTAAAAAATAGTGTTTTTGGGGGAGTTTTTAACGCCAAACCAAGAATGCCAAACCATTAAACGCCAAACCAGAATGACTTGAGGAATGCAATGCAGCTTTCTGGCCTAGAAGTGCTATAATGAAAAAACAACAACAACAATCCAAAACTGTATAAAAGTGTATAATATTTTTTATTGTGAATTGCAAGTTAAGATAATCACATACTCCTAAATACAACAAAGTTCACACTCACACACATTATATATATATATATATATATATATATATATATATATATATATATATA